>LGRX02019818.1:0-32051 GCA_001247695.2 Cymbomonas tetramitiformis | reverse complement strand
GGACGGCCGTGCCGTGGGCAGTGATCTGAGGGGTGCTTGGGGGTCACACGCCTCACCGTATGCCCCCCAACACGGCCCACCGTCACTGCCGGTGACAATTGTGTCATGGGCAGTGATTTGAGGAGTGCTTGGGGGTCACACGCCTCACCTAATGCTCCCCCACACGGCCCACAATCACCGCCTGTGATAACTATGTTATGGGCAGTGATCTGAGGGGTGCTTGGGGGTCACACGCCTCACCGTATGCCCCCCCACACGGCCCACAATCACCGCCTGTGATAACTATGTTATGGGCAGTGATCTGAGGGGTGCTTTGGGGTCACCCGCCTCACCTTATGCCCCCCGACACGGCCCGCAGTCACTGCCCGTGACAGTTATGTCATGGGTAGTGATCTGAGGGGTGCTTGGGGGCCATACGCCTCACCGTATGCCCCCCAACACGGCCCGCAGTCATTGCCCGTGACAGGTGTGTCGTGGGCAGTGATTTGAGGGGTGCATGGGGGTCACACGTCTCCCCGTATGCCCCCCGACACGGCCCACAGTCACTGCCCGGGACGGTTGTGCCATGGGCAGTGATTTGAGGAGTGCTTGGGGGTCGCATGCCTCACCTTATGCTCCCCCACACGGCCCACAATCACTGCCTGTGACACCTGTGTCATGGGCAGTGATCTGAGAAGTGCTTGGGGGTCACATGTCTCACCTCATGCCCCCCCCACACGGCCCACAATCACTGACCGTGACAGCTTTGTCATGGGCAGTGATTTGAGGGGTGCTTGGGGGTCACCCGCCTCACCGTATGCCCCCCAACACGGCCCACATTCACTGCCTGTGACAAGTGTGTCATCATGGGCAGTGATTTGAGGGGTGCTTGGGGGTCACACGCCTCACCTTATGCTCCCCCACACGGCCCACAATCACCGCCTGTGATAACTATGTTATGGGCAGTGATCTGAGGGGTGCTTGGGGTCACACGCCTCACCTTATGCCCCCCCCACACACACACACGGCCCACAATCACTGCCTGTGACACCTGTGTCATGGGCAGTGATCTGAGGGGTGCTTGGGAGTCACATGCCTCACCTTATGCCCCCCCCACACGGCCCACAATCACTGCCCGTGACACATGTGTCGTGGGCAGTGATCTGAGGGGTGCTTGGGGGTCACACGTCTCACCGTATGCCCCCCAACACGGCCCACAGTCACAGCCAATGACAAATGTGTCATGGGCAGTGATTTGAGGGGTGCTTGGGGGTCACACGCCTCACCTTATGCTCCCCCACACGGCCCACAATCACCGTCTGTGATAACTATGTTATGGGCAGTGATCTGATGGGTGCTTGGGGGTCACCCGCCTCACCTTATGCCCCCCGACACGGCCCACAGTCACTGCCCGTGACAATTACGTCATGGGCAGTGATCTGAGGGGTGCTTGTGGGTCACACGCCTCACCGTATGCCCCCCAACGCGGCCCACAGTCACTGCCCGTGACAGGTGTGTCGTGGGCAGTGATTTGAGGGGTGCATGGGGGTCACACGTCTCACTGTATGCCCCCCGACACAGCCCACAGTCACTGCCCGGGACGGTTGTGTCATGGGCAGTGATTTGAGGAGTGCTTGGGGGTCGCATGCCTCACCTTATGCTCCCCCACACGGCCCACAATCACCGCCAGTGATAGCTATGTCATGGGCAGTGATATGAGGGGTGCTTGGGGGTCACACGCCTCACCTCATGCCCCCCCACACGGCCCACAATCACCGCCCGTAACAGCTTAGTCCGGTTTGTCATGGGCAGTGATCTGAGGGGTGCTTGGGGGTCACACGCCTCACCTTATGCCCCCCGACACGGTCCACAGTCACTGCCTGTGACAGCTATGTCATGGGCAGTGATCTGAGGGGTGCTTGGGGGTCACACGCCTCACCTTATGCCCCCCAACACGGCCCACAGTCACTGCCCATGACAGCTTTTTCGTGGGCAGTCATTTGAGGGGTGCTTGAGGGTCACATGATTGTGCGCTTACTAATTGTTTGCTTGACTTGTTTGCAGGAGATGGATGCAGGACATGTAGCAGCTTTCGAAGACTGTATGGTTGCTTAGCTTGCTAATCTTATCCGTTGCTTGTTAGGTGATCGTGCGTGTGGCAGGCTGCATGCACATTAGTTTGGATACGCTGTTCATTGTTAGTTTGAGCCAATCGCATTACGACGTATGTATGTATGTTTACACTTGGTCATATGGTAGGGGATGTGACATCTGTCATTTTTCTTAAGTGTGATAGGGTGGGGTGTGTGTCATCGGTCATTTTGCTTAAGTGTGATAGGGTGGGGTGTGTGTCATCGGTCATTTGTCTTAAGTGTGATAGGGTGGGGTGGGTGTCATCGGTCATTTTTCTTAAGTGTCATTGGGTGGGGTGTGTGACATCGGTCATTTTGCTTAAGTGTCATAGGGTGGGGTGTGTGACATCGGTCATTTTGCTTAAGTGTCATAGGGTGGGGTGGGTGTCATCGGTCATTGCTTAAGTGTGATAGGGTGGGGTGTGTGACATCGGTCATTTTGCTTAAGTGTCATAGGGGTGGGGTGGGTGTCATCGGTCATTTTGCTTAAGTGTCATAGGGTGGGGTGTGTGTCATCGGTCATTTTGCTTAAGTGTCATAGGGTGGGGTGGGTGTCATCGGTCATTTGTCTTAAGTGCGATAGGGTGGGGTGTGTGTCATCGGTCATTTTTCTTAAGTGTCATAGGGTGGGGTGTGTGTCATCGGTCATTTTCTTAAGTGTCATTGGGTGTCATTTTTCTTTAAATATCCAGCATATCGCTTTCTTACACGTGTGCATATCTCCTACATTCCGGCCAATCACGTGCTTACATTTGGATAAGATTCTTAAGTTTTCTTAAGTTATCCTTGAGCCATGTGGACAATATCCTCCTACCAAGAAGCTTCCACGTACTTACATTTTCTTAAGTTTTCTTAAGTATAATTCTTAAGTATACTGTCGGCCAATAGCTAACTGCCCCGATTTAAATATGCACAGTGTGGGTTTATATCGAAAACTTAAGAAAACTTAAGAAAAACTTAAGAAAACTTAAGAAAACTTAAGAAAACTTAAGAAAGTACTTGCAGAAGTGATTGGTGTCCGAACTTCAGCAGCTCTTCACACTGCAGTCGCCGGCATTCGCACCCCTGTTTGATCTGACTGCTGCTGACACCCCTGTTCTGCCTGCTGCAAATGAACTGCTGTACTCTGTGCTGCTGCTACTGACTACTGCCCGTAATTGGGTAGAGGCTTCTGGTGCGCTCCTGCCCGTAATTGGGTAGAGGCTTCTGGTGCGGATGTTCCTGCTGATGGCAAACGCGCCACCCTGGAGGTGGTGCGTATGCTTGCTGACGCGTCGACTCCGTTCGACGCTCTGACTGAACTGCTTGACGTGAAGATTTCTGACGAGGGTGACCCTGATGCGGGGATTCGCCTTTTCAACAGTTGTCTTCGGGATGCACAGCGTCTGACGACGCTGCCCGAAGACGCTGTTAAAAGGCAATTCCTCTCTGCCCTGTCTGGACCGGCTTACGCCACGCTGGTTGACTCGTTTGCTCGAGCTGACCAGCGTGCGGCTGTGAGTCTGCTCACCTTGCAGGCGCGCGTGCGCGAGCAGTACCGCTGCGGGCGGCTCTCGGGCAAGCGCACTGCGGGGCGGCCCATGTCTGTTGCATCTTGCACCACTGACACTGGCCTGGCTTCGGCCATTGATCGGCTCAGTGCTCAGTTGGTCAAGTTGCAGCGGGATGTGGATTCCCTTAAGAAGGGTGGCTCCAAGCCCCCTGGGAAACACACTCCGCGCAACTTCCACCGACCTGGAGTGCAACCGCTTGCTCATTCCGCCTCTTCGGAGGTGGCTTTTGACAAGCGGTCTGGCACCTTTGTCCCAACGTGCAGGCACGAGAAGTGCCGCGCCGTTGGGTCAAAGCATTGGCTAAGTGAGTGTCCTCACAAGGACACTCACCCAATGACCATTTCGGCATCCTACTGCCAAGCCGTTGAGTCTTATGACTCCGACGTGCTTGCCCTTCGTTTTCAGCGGTACTATGACGCTGGGGATGAGGGGTCCATGGAGCACTTGTGTGCTCTCGTGGGGCAACCTGAAATCTGTGAGCTGTCTGCGCATTCCTTTGCTCCAGAGCCTACGGCTCTGCAGCAGTTCAGGGATGCCGCTGCCTCTGCTGAGTCTGCACCTGATGAGCACCTGTCCATTGGCCGTGTTGCATTTGCTGAGGTCAGCGGTCCGCTTGCTGGTGGTGTCGCTGAGCCGACCGCCAGCAAGCGGCTGCTGCCGAAGGCCTCTGCACCCGTGCATCGTGAGCCGAGTGACTTGCATGAGGTCAGCCGTACCGCCTTCGTGCCGCCGTCTGCCTCTCTGGCTCTCGGCCCGATGGCTACGGCTGACAACTCTTTCAAAACATTCAACACTGTGCACCCTGACTGGCTTGACATTGACCCTGAGCCTGTTGAGGTGTGTGATTCCGATGACGATGAGGTCTGCCTGACTGAAGTTGAGGGGGGTGCAACGCCGGCGACTACGGCACTTCGGCGATTCGGAGTCCCCAGAGGCTCCAAGCCATTTGGCATCGGTCAGTTTGCACTCACTCTCTTCATGGTGGCTACATTTCTCTTCAGTGCTACGGCGATGCCGACACTCGTGGTCGGCGGTGGTGTCAGGGGCCTGGTTGAGCCCGGAGCCACTTACGATTGCGGTGCGGTTCGTCTCAGTGATGCATTACCGGATCCTCTTTGCCCGCCTGTGGTTACTGCTGGTTCGTCAATGCCGCAGCGGGACGTAACGCAATTTTCTTTTCAATCGACCTCGGCTGCTTTGCAATTTGGACATCCTAACATTCCACTCCGGGATCCGCCTGACCCTCTTGGGTCTGGTGGTGTCAACGCCTTTCAATTATCATCTCAACTCACTTCGGAAGTATTTCTGCCTTGGAATCCGACCGCTGAACTCGGCTCTGCCGACCAGCTTTGCAGTGGCTGAGTGTGCTTATCTGTTATCCTGGTGGTTTGATTAGCCTTGGCCGCAGTAGTGGGTTGTGCCGGGACAAGTCCCCGGGCACCCAGCTTAAAGTATATCTGTTTCCAGTGAGTTGCTGTTTGTTATCTGTTTAGTTAGCTCCGCTTGCCTAGCCCTATTAGCTACGGTCACAGCTCCGGGTGGTGTGCTGGACTTTAGGTTCAGGGTTATTATTATGGGCTCTGATAGCCCCTAGCCTGCCCGTCTCTGATCGGAACCGTGACTCCGCTAGTAGCTAGGATGACAGTACAGTAGTACTGTACTGTCAGTCATCACTTCGTATTATCCGGGTTTCCGAGATGCATGATAAAAGCACTCGGCCGGACTGATTATGGGAGCTTAGCCAGTTTTACCCGAGCGGAACACCTGTTCTCGCACTACATCCTAAAAACTGTAGGGCTATATGCCTAAGGTGAGGGTTTAAAGTGGACTCAGTTCCCCCCGATATCCTAAAACACCTTGAGGGACGCCTCATCGGTGTAAGAAGACTGGCCAGTTCAACAACAAAGACATCAAAGACATATACAAAGGTATGCACCCTATATTGTGAGGTCACAACACTTCTAAGAGGGGAGATTTGTCAAGGATATGACCGATGACATATGTGTCATACATGTCATACATGTCATACCATGTCATGTCATATGTCATAATGGCATACAGTCGTCGAGTATTGTCAGTACGGTCGACTATGACATGTACAATCATAATGTCTGTCATCCACCTAAGGTGAGTGACATTTGTCATCGAGAGGCCAAGTATATGGCATCGAGATGGCGAAGCAAGACAAGTTCTTGAAGAACCGAAGAGTCCTGATAAGACGCGTCTTCGCTTCTAGCATATGCACTGAACAACATGCGAGCATCAAAGGCTATATCGACCGGCCGATGCGGGAAGTTCACCCGGTGCTCTCGGGTTCACAACCCGATGGTGGTAACGCATGAGATGCGTGAGAGCACTGGAGTATATGAGGAGCATTGGGCTCAAGCAAGCACTTCTGGTCAACAGACTGCTGCATTCATAACCCACCACAATATTACGTTTTGCTGTTACCGTTCAATAACAGCAGCGTCACACATACGGTTCGCATAGCGAACCGTGACATGGGCCGTCACGACGGGCCACATGGACACCGCGACGGCATCTGCCCCTACGTGTGCGTCCAGGCGTTCGCACCGGGGCGTGCTCCCACTCTCGCTCCTTCTGCCCCCCCCAAGCCCCCTCCCATGTCCGCATGGCCGCCTTCGGACGCGCCGCAGGCCCACGCCCTCCGCGCGCTCGAGCCTACACCGCAAGATGCTGCTCCTCCACCTGACGCGGCCGCCATGTCTGTCCGCTTCCCGGTGGAGCCGCCTCCGCATCGCGGCATCGACCCTCCTCAGGGGGCACCCACGCCTTACGGCGGGGACGGTCACGACGCACCTGCAGCATTCTCCATCGTGCAGCACGAGGACGAAGACTTCGTTGACTGGCCGGCCTTTCGGACCACCCCGTGGATTCCGTCCGTGAACGGGTCTGCCAGCACCTCCAACTAAGCATCGAGTTCCACGTCGCCGCCAATCGCCGGTGTCAACATGTGTGGACCTCTGTATCTGCAGTAGACTTCAACAATGACTTAGAGATTTCAATGTCTAGCCCCTTAGCCTGTAGCTTGTTCCGGGCCAACGCCCGAGCGGGGATCCGCAACTAGTTGGACTGAGAAAGGTCCCATTGGGCCTGTAACAATCTGTACGATGCTTTAGGGTTACCAGGGTTTCTGGTTTGCATGCCTGATCTGGCACCTCACCTCTTCGGGGTAAGGTGGTGTCACGGAGACACCAAGGCATGGTATCGAAACTTTTCGGCCGTATCGATAGTTTTCGATAAGTTTCGAATGAGTATCGATCGATATGAATAAGTACTGTGTGAATATCAATCGATATGAATAAGCGTTGTGTGCATATCAATCGATATGAATACGCGCGATGCCAATATCAATCGATATGAATAAGTTCAATGTCGATATCAATCAATATGAATAAGTGCACATTTTTTTCCACGTATCGATATATTGATATATCAATATGACCTGAGTGCACACAACATTGCAAGCAAATACACAAGGCAATGCAAAAATAATAATGAATTAGACCATACAATGCTATCTAGAACTCTACAGGGTGTTAAGGCATGCCGTCGTGGAATGCTCAATTGTGCCTTCTGTAAGGCCTTTCCTTAAGTCAGAATGCATGGCCCCCACCTTAGAGAAGGCGCGCTCCACACCTGCCTGCTTGATGGAACTTGATGTCACGGTGCGGTTGCGGCTCATATATTATGGCCCCCATATGACGCTAGGAGGTACGTATATATACCAGGATCTGAATATGGGTGTTCGACCAACATAAATCCAATATTTGGGTAATCTAAGATCGATTAATCGATACTCATATCGATTAATCGATATGGCCAATCGCTGTACTTTAATTTTGTATGATCGATCGGTATGAATAAGTGACCTGGAGGTATCAATCGATATGAATAAGTCCCCAAGGGGTATTCGATCAATATGAATAAGTAGTCCAAGGGTATCAATCAATATTCAATATTTCGATATGTACCAAATTCATATCAATAAATAGAAATTAATCGAAATATCGATAGTATCGAAAATATTGAATATCGATACCATGCCTTGGGAGACACACACTTCCCCCCCCTCTAGGGGAGGGAGCAGTGGTGGGGAAAATAAAACCCCCTGCATTTTATTTTCATGCAGCTTAGACTGTGAGACCACCCGAGCATCTCGTCGCGTCCCAGCTTCACAGAGTTTGTGGAGACTAAATAACAACGCATATATTCCACCGTTGTCGAATATACCCACTGTTATTTCACCGTCTCTGTTAGTTTCATACGTTGGTCGCAGTAGATCACACCAGTGGAAGGCATATTGAAAAGCATGTTTGGATCGTGGGCAGCTATATGAGTTTGAACTTGCTCCGCCGTTCCTAGGGGTCTAACTGTGACATAAATGTTGCACTGAGCTAATAAGGGTTTTAGGTTAACCAGGGCAACGAGGGCTAGGCCCCCTAACACAGCCACACAACCTGGAAAGGTTGCCTTAATTATTTATTACTGATAATGACTATGACTGCTGACGTGATTTGACGTGTCGCTGTCGCTGTCGATTGAAGGGAGTTCTCACGTCAGCGTCATCGTCAGTTTAATTGTCACAGATCGTCTCATCTGAAGATCTCGAATTTCTCGATCTAGAGTTCATAGTTCGAGTACTTCTAGAGCTCTAATGCACACTAGCTACTACCCGTAGGGCCCGCATTCGGTATGAGGGTGTTCGCGTCACGGTTTGGAATAATTAAATATAGATCCCCCCCCCCTTTCCATACACTGAACACTCTCTCTCTTTCGCGTTTTGGATTTATACCGGAGTAGACACTTGACACTATCGACTATTCTATGTTTAAAATAATTAAAAATTATCGCACCGAAGGTGCATCTATTCCTCTCGTAATATTCTATCTTGAATCTAACAATCTTTACCGTGACACACGTCTTTTGTAAAATTGTATCCAGTCGGCTTTATAAATATAGATGGCAGCGCCAGCGGTGTCACTTCATGGATTCCCTCCACCTATTCACATTCAGAATTCACGCATCGTGGCGAATCGCTAGCGCTACTGAGACGTGTCAGGTGTCACTACCCGTAGGAACCTTTGGGGGGGAAACCCCGGCGTGCCACATACTAAAGCTTTGCAAATTGCAATGGGCCATCCCATGGCCATGACATGTACATCGCGATGTCGATGTCGGTGACGATGACGGCCCAGAACCGCCGAACATGACAGAATCAACAATCATGATTTGCAATTCAGCGATTCGGAGCGGTCAGACGCGAACACACATTTCCTCGTGCGGTTGAGACGTTGAGACCGTCGAGTGTTGAGACATGATATCGCAACATTCATTTTGGTTTTCCGTCGCTGAGCGGAAAGGGCAGGCAGCCCTTATTTGACTTGATGGATATGAACTATCTGCGTGATATTGAGAACGCATATGGTTCGTATCTTATTCCCTGGACTGTTAGTAACCCACGGGTACCAACATTCTTCGGATCAAGTAAGCAATTCTCTTGAACCATGGGGGATATAATGAGCGCTCGGGAGTGTGAGTTCGCGCGGGTATGCACGTTTTCAAGAATGTCTTGACACTATGTTTAGTGTAGTGATCCCCATGCTCCCGTGGTTGCGACAACATCTATACTTCGTCACATCTCAGAAAACGACCACTGACATATTCATTACGATACAGTTGGCATGTTGGGACTCGAACCCAATCCGGGATGTATTCAGCTTACATCCCGGACACCATGCATGCTATATTACGCGACTATTGAAAACAGCATAAAAAAGTCGCGTGAAATATTTCAAGTTGACTATGCGTGCCAAATATAAAAAACTGTGATGAGAAAAACGAAGGGAGCTCAAGGAGCTCAAGGGCTCGAAGGAAACCATGGCGGTAGAGGATGGTTGGTCGCAGAGGTGAACTGCCACGCGCCACCTACCCCAACGAAAGCGAAACCTGACGAAAGGGTTAGCACGCAATTCAAATACAATAACAAACTTTTACACCCAGGTCAGTGGGAAAAACAGGCACAAAGTAAGTAGGCACAAACCAACAAAGAGTGGGGCTGTATGGGCGGGCGCACTGCGGTGAACTGTTTCGGCATACACCATATTTGCAAAATCGAGTCAGTCGCGGAAATTGCCGCAGAAAACGTGCAAAATTGAAAACTTCCAAAAGAACATTCATTGCTCACAAATACGGTCGGGACCACTTGTGAAGCAGCCGTACAAACAGCAAAGGAGAAACGGGAAAACAGAGAGCTAGGAACCAACGTACCGTAAATTGGAGCTTTGAATCTCACGGGCAACCTGCACAATCTCCGACACGCCCACAAACCGCGCTTTCAGTTTACACATAAACAATGAAAAATAGTGAAAAGTGAAAAATAGTGAAAAGTATAAAGCTGGAGTTGCAGGCAGTTCAGGTCTGCGTGCAGTGTAGTAGTGCAGGGTGGGCGCTCCTGGTGAATAATGAATGTAACGTCGGCAGGCGCGGAACGTATTTGGAACGGGTGCTCGGTCAAACACTCATACCGTCTACATACGCGGGTCCGCGGCATTCTCGATTCAGGATTAGGTTCCATGAACCTGCTTCATGGATAGTAGGAAAAATTAACGATGAGAGTCCAGGAAATATCCGGATCTGACGCCCGTAACCATCTAAGATTCAATCGGACGATAACCTGATTTTAGGCCAGAATCTAAAACATCATTGGCTCGAATTTTTCGAACCAATACCTGACCTGAATGGAAGATCGGGTATGAAAAAGTTACGAATTTAATGAAGTACTGTGAATATGATTGGTCAGATGAGCAGCGTCTGTGAGCTCCTCGCAAAATCTGGAGTAGGACAGCCGACGTCTGCAGTAGGATAGCCGACACGATGCGGCAGATCGGCATTTCTGAATCGGAAGGCTCAAAAAGAGCATATTAGGCGACTTAATAATATAGATAGAATCCCTACTGTGTCACAGTAGAGCCTAGACTCTATAGACCATCTCGATCTAGTTCTAGACTCGATCGTCGATGCAGCTGGATCGTGGTTCGTGGCTTCGTGGTTCGTGCCGTCGCGTCGCGTGGCATCGTGGATGGATTCAGGATTGAGGAAACTCGCACTCAGAAGTCAGAACGCTGACCGATCGCACGCTCGAGACTCGACTGAATCCGAGGCACTCGCACTCTCTACAGTCGAGTGTCACACTACTGTGACACAGATCAGAGACGATCTCACTTCTCTGTTCTCAGTCACTCTCGGTCTTGTCTGATCAGGAAGAGAGCTGCAACATCAATATCAATTTTCTGTCACGTTATCTGTTATCTGATCATCTGTGTGAGAGAGCCATCATCCAGACTAAATACCTGATATAGTCTTTCCTGCCCTCCTCGATCTTCATAGTGGTCTCCCGTAATAGAATGTGTTCAACAGGTGCCAAGGCTGCTTGCGTGTAGATACTACAACCCTACCTCGATAGGGCACACCAAGCGGCAACGTCATGAGTGGCGTTCTGATAGATTTAGCCCTCTCGGCACTCTTCGGCATAGCTGGTGTAAATTTTTATAAACGGAGCTTTGGCAACTCAGGTGTTTTGCTGTCCTGCCTCCAGACTTATTTCACGCTCTGTCCTCGCCCTGCCAAACTTGCTCCCACCTGGCACTAGAAACCGCGTTTTGATATACTCCGGTTGGTAAAATTTCCTTAATGACACAATTTTAATCTAGCGTAAACGGGGACCTCGTGGAACACAAACTCTGAATTCACTGAAAGCTCGCATTTCTGAAGTATCCACTGGGTTGATATCCGTTGGATGTTCCAAGAGCGTACTGGGTGGATTTTCTTGACCAGAGGTAATATCGTGTTATAGTTTTTTAAGGTCGCTCCGCTAAAGCGAAATTTGCTTCCTTGTCGGCAGATAGTGGGGAGTCGGAAGGCAATCATAATACGCGCGGAAGTGTATTACGTGCCTTTGGGTACCCCTCTTGGATGCCGCTGTCATTCCCCTTTCACGGAGGCAACGACACTGCAGCTCCTCGAGGTACAATGACCGACCCAAGGTGTAGAGGTGTTAGCCTCTCGAGGTACATAGGACGACACTCGCACTGCAGCCCCTCGAGGTGCACAGGCCTTCACCCGGTCGGCTTGGACGCTCTGGTTGTTTCTAAGCGTTGGCACTACTGCAGTGAAGCAGCCTTGTTCATCGGCGTCGGTCCTGTCCGATAAAGACGACCGCTATACACGACAACTTAAGCCAATGGCTGAGGTGAACTGTGGAAGTCCGCAGTACGCGTTTGACCTCCTTAATTTGTAGCAACACGAGAGAATAACATGATGCCCCGCTTTGGATACGCAGGGACCAACACGGAGCATGCACACCGCCACATGGCGGCACGGGTCGTTTCTTGCGGCAACAACAACGTTGACGAGGTCCGGTGCATTTCCTGCCGTCGCGTGCTCTGTGAGCGTACGTTGAAGACCTGCAGTGCCCATCATTTTCCCTGCGTCCGAAGGCGCATTCTTCGTTCAACACCCTTAAGTTATTGCCTTTTAGGCTGTAGCGTGGTTCGCACCCTGGGCCTTCTCGCGTGTTGTGAGCACGCCAGCTGTCAGTTCTTACGTGCCACCTAGCCACGTGGAGCAGCTTGTCTCAAGCATGGCCTGCAAGGAGAAGAAGCACTGTTTTCTTACAAGATGGAACCGGATGCCACTTGCTGCGGCTAATTGCGCTCCGCCAAGAAGTTCTTCCTCCTCGATGTTTCTCATACCTGTCAAGTTTATGTCACACCGATCACGCCTGTGTGCCTGCTCCTGCAACGCATTGTCATCGCACGTTGCTCAGAATCTCTCCTCTTTCTAATTCTCCCTCAAGTCGCTTCCTCGCGCTTGTGACTTGAGCTACGCTAAGGTTTAATAGCCTGCGTTTCCCAAGGACCGCAGGCTCCAGCCTCATGCCTCTTGGTCCGCGCTCTGCGAGGCGAGCGCAGACGCTGCTATGAGTTTTCATGTGCGCGCGAGCGTTGCAGAGAGCTGCATGAAAGTCGCACGCGCTCGTTTTGTGCTGACGCGTGTGCGTTGCCGCGGTGCTCTGTGGCGCTACAGGGTTCTGGTTGGTCGCAGGTCGGGGCCAGTGATGAAGAGAGCGAAACTTTGGCTTTCAGTCAGCGCTCCTCATTCGATTCTCTGGACGTGGCGGCTCTGGCGGACGGGCTGAAGGTGTGTGAGCGCGGCTCACTGACGCAGACTCCCAGTGGACCGATGACCCTAATGCCCGGGCAGGTTTCATTCAACGTGTTGTCTTAGGCAGCTGTGAGGCGCCAAGGCCGGAGCTGTGTTCAAATGTATGCCAGCCAATAAGGCCGCAGATGACGAAGCACTACTAGGAGATGTGCCAAGAGAGGCTCAGATGTCATAGAGCTGGTCGCAGGTGGTGAAGCGCACGTCGTCAGCCGGCACGCCGGAAAGGCTCGCTCCGGAGTCGGTGTCCCAGAGCCCGACGGAATCCTCCGCCGGAAAACTGGACGGGCAGAGAGAGGACTTCACCGCCCTGGTGGACGACCTGGGCCATGCGTTGGGGCCTCCGAGCCAATCGCCTGTTCCCATTATCACCCACGGCAAGTCGGAGCCCCCACCCTTCTCGCCACGTGCCCACCACTTGCCACGCACCCCGAAGCCTCAAAGCTGCTGTAGATTGAACCTGGGAGTATGTCCTGCTGACGGACAGGACGGGCCTGTGACAGGCATGACAGCCCCTCCGATGGCGACGCAGCTGAGCCACATGCACAATTCCTCGACGGAGGCGTCGCCGCCTGTGGTCTGTGCACACGCCACGTACTCCTTTTGCATAGCCTTGCCCTGAGGGGTTAGCGGGGCGGTGGGAAGTTGAGCTTTTGGGGGAGATATCGTTTTATCCTTCGAGACGAGTTGGCATTCGATCCTTCTGCAGCACGGCTACGGCTCGATCCTTCCGCAGCGCGGCTACGGCTCGATCCTTCCGCAGCGCGGCTACGGCTCGATCCTTCCGCAGCGCGGCTACGGCTCGATCCTTCTGCAGCGCGGCTACGGCTCGATCCTTCTGCAGCGCGGCTACGGCTCCTGAAGAGATCATGTTGCGAGTTTCGGAGGACCGTGAGCGTAGGTGGGGTTCCGCCACGTGCACCTTCAGCCGGCTCTCCGCGAAGCGTCGCTGTCAGCGGAAATAGTCTTCTGACAAGGAGCTGGCATTGCGGGTGCGGAGGGCAGAGCTCGATGGCGCATCGTGGGTACATGTCTATGGATGTCTCCTCGTATAGCCGAGGTGCGCGACACTGCTACCCTGAATCTCGCTTTGCAGCCCCAGCGACGGGGAATGAGCAACAGGTGAGTGCCATACCAAACTCAAGCTCCAGGCAGACTGTTGTTTGCACACCCTTCTTCTTTCTTCAACCTTAGTGACAGTCTTGTTTCGATGTTGTACTTCGGGTCTCATGGTCTAAATCGAGGGCACGGGCTTATTGTCGACGTGAGGTATGCTAACGCCTTGTGTGTCCCGAGGTGGCGAGCGCAGGACACGGGGCTCGCAGCCCTCCTGAGTGGACTGCCATAGCTCCCAGCGTGAAACCAGCAGGATTACCTCCCGTGGCGCCGCACATGCGACACATGGTGGCCGGTCCTTCTCCGTTTCGCCAATCACCTAGTGGCCTGCACCCGATGTATCCGGTGAGCCCTTCCCTTAGCTGCTGTACTCTTCACTGTACAGTTCACCATCGCTGCGGGGCCTGCCTCAGTAGTGTACACACAGGCCGCAGGGTAAGAGCACCCGATCTTACCTTTTCTTTGAATGCACAGGTGTGGTAGGAGGGTAGGAGTACCCCGACCCATCATCGCACAAAGGGGCAAGGATAGGAGTACCCCAGCCCACCATCACACGGGCACGCGGGGACCGTGGCGTCCCATGCAACAATTGCGTGCACTAGCGGGGAAAAGCGGGGCCCATAAAACTAGACCACACCAACAGGCCGGGCTCGTAAGGGCCAGACCACACCAACAGGCGGGGCTCGTAAGGGCCAGACCACACCAACAGGCGGGGCTCGTAAGGGCCCCACGCGGTAGGCTAGCAGCTGCAGGTTTGCTCCACCGCGATCTACAACCGCGGCCCTGCGAGCGCAAAGAAGCCGGTAGTAGCAAGACACGGTTTTGAGTTTGTCGAGGAGCTAATGCGCAACAGGCTTCCACAGGCGGCTGCCGTATCATCTTGAGAAGCCTCCCATGCGCAGGAGGCTGCAAATGCTCAGGAGGTGCAGTGCCTAATAGCAACTCAGGAGGTGCAGTGCCTAATAGCAACTCAGGAGGTGCAGTGCCCAGTAACATCTCTGGAGGTACAAGTAACGGCTAAGGAGGTGCAAGTAACAGCTCTGGAGGTACAAGTTTCGGCTCAGGAGGTACAAGCAACAACTCAGGAGGTACAAGTTTCGGCTCGGGAGGTGCAAGCAACGGCTCAGGAGGTGAAGTAACGGCTCTGAGGTACAAGTAACGGCTTTGGAGGTGCAAGTAACGGCTCAGGAGGTGCAAGTAACAGCTCTGGAGGTGCAAGTAACAGCTCTGGAGGTACAAGTTTCGCTCAGGAGGTACAAGTAACCGGCTCAGGAGGTGCAAGTAACGGTTTTGGAGGTGGCACAGCTCGGAGGTATAAGTTCGGCTCGGGAGGTGTGCGAATGCCTAAGAGGTGCAGGTAACGGCTTTGGAGGTACAAGTAACGGCTCAGGAGGTGCAAGTCGGCTGAGGTACAAGTAACGGCTTTGGAGGTGCAAGTAACGGCTTTGAGGTGCAAGTAACGGCTTTGGAGGTGCAAGTAACGGCTTTGGAGGCAATCGGCTTTGAGGTGCAAGTAATCGGGAGGTGCAAGTAACGGCGCTGGAGGCAAGTAACGGCGCTGGAGGTACAATTAACGGCTCAGGAGGTACAAGTTCGGCTCTGGAGGTACAAGTAACGGCTCAGGAGGTGCAAGTGACGGCTAATATTCTTTTGGGTTTTTTAGGGGTTTAAACCCCAAAAACCCCTAAAAATATGGTGCAAGTAACGGCTCAGGAGTTTAGGTACAAGTAACGGCTCTGGAGGTACAGGTAACGGCTCTGAGGTACAGGTAACGGCTCTGGAGGTGCAAGTAACGGCTCAGGAGGTGTAAGTGACGGCCAATGTTTTTTGGGGTTGTTTAGGGGTTTAAACCCTAAAAACCCCTAAAAATATGGTGTAAGTGACAGCTTTGGATTGGAGGTACAAGTAACGGCTGTGGAGGTACAGGTAACGGCTTTGGAGGTACAAGTAACGGCTCTGGAGGTAACAACGGCTAGAGAGCTGCAGCGTCCGAGCCCCCTGAGAGCGCAACTCGGATGGCGCGTCACCGACGCTTGTTGCTGCTGTTGGAAGCATGCACCGCGTTGTTGACCACCGAGAGTATTGAACAGCTTGCCGATTGTGCAGGTGCAATTGGAGGAGCGCCTCCGCGCCCAAGCCTCAGCCACATCCACCCCGCATCTCACAGGGGTGGCTGGGGCCTGGAATCGCCTGGAACTCACCCCAGAAAGCCCTGATGAAAGCAGCGGGAACACCTCCCCACTCTCTACTGAATCTACTCCATTAGCCAACTTCTATCATCCACCCACAACAGACATATCTACCTTGCCAAAGGATGGCTTGCAAGCTGCCAGGTCAGCCTTACTCTGACCCTCTCGTGTAGTTTGATATCTGCTCCCATCAACACTCTTTCTTTAGAGCACAGTAAGATGTCTGCTCGGCCGTCAGTGCAACACCCGCTTTGCCTGGGGTCTTCGGAGCAGAGTATTGAGGAACCTCCTCAGCGCTGACGCCGCCTTCTTTTGGGGCATGGCTCCGTGTCTCGGGAGTGCTAAGCTCTGGTGGGTTCTCGCCGTGGTGTTGAACACCAGCCCTCGGCTGCAACTTCCCTTTCCCAACCGTCTCCGTTAAGGCGGGTCTTTAAGTCGTGTTAGCAGCGTGGAGAGAGGCTATGGCTAACACAAGTAAAAGATCGGCCTTAAAGAAGACATAGCCACGCTGCTAACACGACTTAAAGACCCGCCTTAACGGAGACGGTTGGGAAAGGGAAGTTGCAGCCGAGGGCTGGTGTTCAACACCACGGCGAGAACCCACCAGAGCTTAGCACTCCCGAGACACGGAGCCATGCCCCAAAAGAAGGCGGAGTCAGCGCTGAGGAGGTTCCTCAATACTCTGCTCCGAAGACCCCAGGCAAAGCGGGTGTTGCACTGACGAGCTTGCCGTCTTGCCAGTCATTGCAAGCTGAGCATGAATGACCTTTGTGGCGTGGCAAAGGTTGGATATGAATCGACCTTGAAGCTATTGAGGGGGCTGTGTCTGCTAAGGACCATTATGCATGCGTATCGATTACACACGTGCTACGAAAGCGTCTGTAGGCTGATGTGCACCCTAATAATGATTTTACTGTACACAATTGCAATGCTGGCATCAAACAAGTGCAGCCTGGATGTGTATAATACGAGGAGCATGACTTCAGACTTCACTTAGTAGTTTATACTATGGCGCCTTCTGAACATCTCAGAACTGCTCATCGGATGTCTCTTGCAGGAGTGGTTGGCAAGCTGGCAAGCGAGCTGCCAGCATGGAAGTGCGATCTCCGACATATTCTCGCGGGTATCCGGGCTGGTGAGGGCCTAAAGCCTAAGAACTAGCAAATCGGATTGCCCATCAGCTGAGCGCTGCATTGACGCCATGGGGTTCCCAACACAATTTCTCATGGCATCTGCAAGCGGAGACGGCTGAGATGAAGGATTGTGTTGCTCATCAGTTGATGTTTATGGAGGTTAATGGAAACATGGCAATGCTCCCTTCTAGTTTCTTACGTTTTGTTATTTATGGAACCATTGAATGTTGTTCTGGTCACTAATTGAATACATATACCTGTCTTACACCTGCAATTACTGCAATGGCTGCAATTGCAAGAGGCCCCTTAATTCCCTCTGATGAACTTGATAGGGATGTCCGTGCTACCTGATATGAATCCCCGAACTATATATTCAAATTTAGATGGCATCTGTATTTGGTACTTAGAGGTTGACATGCAAATTTTGAGGTAATAATTGCATCAAATTGTGAAGGGTGCTCTAAGTTTTCGTTTTGAAAAAATTTGATCAATTCATTCATAAGCTATCGATTTTTTCTCGATGGAGCGTGCAGGTCTCGTGATAATATAATATTGAAGTCGGGGGGTGGGGGTCCAACCGTCCCCCCTGCCCCAGCAAAATATCGACGTATAGCAGGAGGGTAGGGGGGTTGTGCAGCAGGTAGGAGCTGTAGGCAGCAGATGTGTAATAACGCTATTGATATACGATTATACGTATCGATAAATCATCATTTTAAGCCTGCATTGAACGAATTCATTATATCAATGATCGTCATTGGGTTGTGCATATCATTATCGGTCGATGCGAGCATCTCGTCCGGGATTGATAGATAAGCATTTGGCACCGTTATTTGGTATCACTGTAGTTCATCCAGAACATTTGTTTTATTAAAAACCCCAAAATTTCGGACAGCCCTTGGTTGAAACGTATCAAGTCGCGATCCGTATCTACTATCGGATGCCTCTATGTTTAGCACATGCGGTAAGTGCGTTTTATGTGGTAAAAATCAGGGTTGGTGTTTGATAAGTAGCAGCGTGCGATACCACTTCTCGCAATATAACTGTATATATCGGCGATTACTTATGCTGCTAATAAGCTGAGTAAAAGTCCGGGCCAACGGGAGCTACAGTAAGTTGTGAAACCGTTGGCATCGAAAATGCTATTCACTTTCCATTTGTGCCAGGGGTCAGTGGTACATCTCAGCCGTACATTTGACAGATTGTACTTCTGTACAATGGGGCAGCTCAATGGAAATGGGTACCGAACGGGATCCCAGAGCCATTGACTGTGTACTATGGGGACAGAAATGGAGCCGAATATTGCTGGCAGCATATTATTGCCATGCCTTCTGGAGCGCTACGCCGCTGGGAGCGTAAGAGGGGTGGTGGCTAGTTTCTGGAAGACGTCACTCGAGCGAAAGAGCCAGTAGCACCATTCGCATTACCTATCAGTAATGCTCGTTGGAAGTATTCGACTGAGACTGGCGAGTATCGCGCAATTCCATACACTGGTCGTCCGAAGAAATCGACGCCTACGAACAGTGACGATTCGGGTGCAGGTGCTGTGGCCTGGAGCAAGGAGAAGCTGCCAGATTCTGATGACAACGATGACACGGGTACTACTGACATCAAGAATGACACTGACACTGCCAGTCCGAAATGAAAGTATGACACGCCTGTCGATTATGTGTGCCAGGAGGTATTTGAATTACCTGCCTGGCATGCATCATCTGATCGAATATGACCCAATGCCGTAATTAGGCGGGAAATTACCAGTAGGATGAGATCAGAATGATAGATGTCGAATTGAGACTGAGATCAAAATAACTCTAGTAGAAAGATTGGTATAAAGGGAGCCGACATAGGATGGCGGCGACAGTTTCCGTTTCTAGTACATTTGAGTTAGCAGCTTGATAATGATATTCCCGTGCCAGACCGGAGTGTTAGCACAGTGCCAAACCGGAGTTGTTGGCACAACCCTTACTTACCTTTATCCGTATACCTTATATTGATCTCTATACCGTCTCTCTCTTGTTATGCCATAATGCCTGTTGTGCATGTATCACCGATCTACTGTATGCTAATTACTTCGATATCATTGATTCGTTCGTCGTAACCGAATACAACCTCCGATTAATATATGCCCACACATACGGTATGATGTAACCCCTGGACAATTTGGTATCAGATGTTGGCGACGATCGCGGACCAGTGCAATACATTGTGTGGGACATTCTGTTGGTATTGTCGGCGTCATGGCGAACTCTGCGTTGCTAGACGAGCAAAAGTTGTGGGAGATGTACGTCGCGGCTAAAAGAGATCTGTTGAACGAAGCACAAGATCCGTATTTCATGAAATTGGTGAATGATGCACTGGTGATGTGGCACATTGATGATCGCTTCTTGAACGACCTGAGCAAGGTAGTGATGTTTATGTTGGAATACGCATACCGGCATTCGTTGTGAATAGATTGATGCTCAACTATAAATCATGTCGTGATTTTGCTTACTATTGCCCGAGTTTCGCACCTCTGAAATGGATTATGGAATTAATGAGAACCTGGCACGAATGGGAGCCGAGGCTGTTTAACGGGTATGAGTACGCGCTTGCTGCATATGACGAAGGTATGGCATTGGAAGTGCTGCAGCGAGAACGATTGGCGCGGGAACGACTTGTGTCAGCGGGTCACCTTCCCTTGGTTCGTGAGGAATATGATGAGCCGGTGAACATATATGCTGAACTCACATATGTCTCAGATGTCGACTCCGATGATCACGAAGACGAGATTTTAGAAGAATTTAGCGACGTCATATTGTCGATGATACTGATGATAACGTCGTAATGTTCATGCAAGTGTGTTTTCATGGCGCGCTCGGCGCGAGAAATGCGGATCAGCGCGGGCCGGCTGACAAAAGGTTTTTTTTAGATTAATTTTGGGCCCAAAACTAGATGAAAAATGTCAGTGCTTTATTCTAGATTATGTTAGGGTGTGTCATGTCGCGATCGCATGTCTATGCCTTCCCGCTCGATTGTCATCACCACCAAAATGCCGACCATTCAAATGAAACGAAACATTCTGCCGGACATTCTCTCGCTCTCTCGCTCTCTACATGAAGTACAATTTTTTCCAACGTTCGTAACCAACATACATGTATTCACAAGACGAATACCTTTTATTTGAGCTCTTGAACGACCCCATCTGCAACCGCATCGCTTCATTTGCAGTCGCGACTGCAAGCTAAGTTGATGCGGTTTAAGATGGGGTCGACCCCACATGGGATGAAAAGCTTGGCAGTCGAGGGGTTTTTGTGCATTTCAGCGCACGAAACTTGGCACTGATATTATTGATAGTAATATCAGTTGACCCTCTTAAGCGCAAGCACATTCGTTAAGTGTACGCAAAACGAGCGCATCTTAGCATTGAGCTTTTTGGGTTTGGGTTTTGAAGTACCCAAACCCAAAAAATGCCAAACAGTCAAGGCCTTCCCGGGCGTTCTAGCACGCGAAACTTGCCACAGATATCTCTAACATAGTTATCTTAAAGTCAGCCAACGCACAGCATCTGCAACAACTTGTGCTCAAAACGGCAGATTTATTTGTTTGGCGGATACATTGGGTTTGGGTTTTCATGTACCCAAAGATGCCAAACAGCCGAGGGCATCCAATGCGTTCTAGAGCACGAGACTTGGAAAAAGAGACTGTCAAGGTATATATCTGTGAGTTGCCTGAAGCTCAAGGCTTTAAGCTACTTGTGCGCGAAACGCGCAATTTATTTCTAAGGCAGATTTCTTTGGGTTTGGGAAACGAACCCAAACCCAATATATCTGATGCCAAAGAAATAGATCTGCCGTTTTGAGCACAAGTTGTTTCAGATGCTGTGCGTTGGCTGACTTTAAAATATCTATGTTAGATATATTCGTGCCAAGTTTCGCGTGCTAGAACGCACGGGAAGGCCTTGACTGTTTGGCATTTTTGGGTTTGGGTACTTCAAAACCCAAACCCAAAAAGCCCGATGCTAAGATGCGCTAGTTTGGAGTGTACTTAACGAATGTGCTTGCGCTTAAGAGGGTCAACTGATATTACTATCAATAATATCAGTGCCAAGTTTCGTGCGCTGAAACGCACGAAAACCCCTCGACTGCCAAGCTTTTCATCCCATGGGGGTCGACCCCATCTTAAACCGCATCAACTTAGCTTGCAGTCGCGACTGCAAACGAAGCGATGCGGTTGCGGATGGGGTCGTTCAAGAGCTCAAATAAACGTTATTTGTCTTGCGAATACATATATGTTGGTTACGAACGTTGAAAAAATGTACTTCTTGTAATGTGATTAAAATCACAAGGGGGTGTGCCTGCAGTCACAGCGCAACAAAGTTGGGGCGGGCAAGCGATAACCTATATTTCCATACGTAATAACTAGCAAACGGCGTTTGTTGTCACTGTAAGAACGTACAAGCCAGAGGGAGGGAGGCGTCTCGATGAATGCGCGGATATCGAGTGCCTCGCGCGGAAATACAGCTTAACCGTGTGAGGAATACAGCTCCTGAACAGACATTATGAACGCACATGTACAGACATCACGCACGAACTGTAACAATGAGCGAAAAGAACTAGGGGATATCAGGTGTAGTCGATCAAAACATCTGTTCTTCCAATTCCAAACATCATATATGTACAAAGCATGCGTACTAAGCAGTTCCACCTGCGTCGCAGCTCCAACGAGAAGCCGAATCGAACAACATTCACGATAGACTGCGCTCAATGAAGTGTTGATTGTTCCTCAAGGAACCAAATGTGAATTTGCCTCCGGACGGTATCGAAAGTTTTGCCTGCAACAATTTCTCAATATCGGCGTATTCGGACGGAAACTCGACTGCATCTTGCCCAGCCTGCGCGCACCGAGCCAGTTCGCAAGGATCTTTATATGCTCTGTCGCCGAGCATTAGCCGAAAGCGCAGGCAACGGAACGTTTGCAGTGCGTCAGCGCAAATTCGAACTGCAACATTCTTCAGCCGTGGGCGTATTCAGACGGAAACACGATTTGCATCTGCGCGCACCGAGCCAGTTCTCATTTATGCTGTCGTACACATCAGCCGAAAGTGCATGCAACGGAACGTTGCAGTGCGTTAAAGTAGTGTTGGTTTGTGCTCATTTCTCTACCCGCGGCGCTGTCAATAGAAATGCCAGCTAGTCCAGCATGCATGAGCATACCGAGTTTTACATATTGTACCTCAATGCCCTGTCTTTTCAGAAAGGGGGTATCAAACTCCTTGACGCACATTCAACTTCCCAAAAAAGTCAAGCAAGCACTTTCATTTGGTTTGCTGGCTGTGCTGTCCGATGCGCACCGAGCTGGGAAGCCAACTTTTTGCTGAAGAAGCAGCAACCTACTCCACCTCTAGTCTAGAAAAAATGGACATGTGCTGCAAATTTTAACATAGTCGAAAAGATAAAGAGGCCTTTACATTGACATAAGGTCAGTACCCAAGGTGGAAAAATATTAAAGTAATACCCCAGATTCGAACTGGGACCTCCAAGCTAAGTCTTGGTGCTCTGCCATTGAGCTAGTATCACGCATTCACATTTGTTATGGATGTGTCTTATGCAGGTGAGAGTGCTTTGAATCTAAATGACGGCTGGTTAATGAACGCGATGCAGTAGTGCCTCTGGCTGATTTGAGGCAGCCGTTGGCCGAGCATCTGCTGCCCTCCCCGTGCGCTTTGCTGAACACAGTGCAACAACAGCTAGTGCGGGCATGTTGTTGGGATGCCGTGCAAGGATGCATGATGCCAGGAGCATGTGCTGTGCTCGGGAATGGGTGTGCCGAAGCAGGCTACGCTCGGGGCTGCGTGTGCTGGTATGTGCTCTGCTCAGGGCATCGTGTGCTGGCATGCGCTGTGCTCAGGGTTGGGTGTGCCGAAGCAGGCTACGCTCGGTAAACGATATTTGACACGAAGTGGGAACTGATTCCGCGCGATCGAGATGTCATCAGACCTGAGACAGGTCGTCATCGTCATTTCGCCGGATCCGAGGTGCCATGCCACCGCTGCGAGGTGCACACGGTAAAGCTGCGAACGGAAGGTCAAAGGCAAAGGGGAAGGCAAAGGGTTTAAGATTTAGCGGCAGTAGGAATAGTTTTCAGAAGCATATGAAAAGTATTCTAGTGCTTCTGAAAACTATTCCTACTTCTTCTATATCCTAAACCCTTTGCCTTGCCTTTAACTGCTGCACGCGACCGGCAAGCATCTTTGAAACTTCCGAGTTTCAAAGATGCGTTTTGTATTTTGGGTGCACCCTAAAATTACAAAACAGCCGAGCGCTTCCCGTTTGTGCGGGATATTCACATTTATTCCATGGCATATTTCATATGAAATATACACATAAGCACGAAGGCATCGGCCACGCATCATTGAAACTTACGAGTTTCAAAGATGCGTTTTTGGTCATTTGGGTGCGCATACCCAAATAACAAATCAGCCGAGCGCTTCCCGTTGGCGTGGGGTATCCAACGCTTGAATGTTGAATATTCAATATAATATGAGTTAGCATGCGAGGTTGCGAAGGCATCGGGACAGAATCTACGAAACTGTCCTTTGCCTTTGCCTTTGGGTTTGGGTTCGAACGTACCCAAACCCAAAGATGCCAAACAGCCGAGGGCTTCCCGTGCGTCCTAGAGCACGAAACTTGGCACAAATACTGCCAAGATACATATCTTTAAGTTACCTGAAGCTCAAGGCTTCAAGTTACTTGTGCGCGAAACGCGCAATTTATTTCTAAGGCAGATGTTTTGGGTTTGGGTTCGAACGTGACACCCAAACCCAAAGATGCCAAACAGCCGAGGGCTTCCCGTGCGTCCTAGAGCACGAAACTTGGCACAAATACTGACAAGGTACATATCTTTAAGTTACCTGAAGCTCAAGGCTTCAAGTTACTTGTGCGCGAAACGCGCAATTTGTTTCTAAGGCAGATGTTTTGGGTTTGGGTTCGAACCCAAACTCAAAGATGCCAAACAGCCGAGGGCTTCCCGTGCGTCCTAGAGCACGAAGCTTGGCACAAATGCTGCCAAGATACATATCTTTAAGTTACTTGAAGCTCAAGGCTTCAAGTTACTTGTGCGCGAAACGCGCAATTTATTTCTAAGGCAGATGTTTTGGGTTTGGGTTTGGGTTCGAACCCAAACCCAAAGATGCCAAGCAGCCGAGGGTTTCCCCTGCGTGTGCATGTGTGTTAACTCATATGAAATATTTCATGGAATACATGTGAATATCCCGCACAAACGGGAAGCGCTCGGCTGTTTTGTAATTTTAGGGTGCACCCAAAATACAAAACGCATCTTTGAAACTCGGAAGTTTCAAAGATGCTTGCCGGTCGCGTGCAGCAGTAAAAGGAAAGTCAAAGGGTTTAGGATATAGAAGAAGTAGGAATAGTTTTCAGAAGCACTAGAATACTTTCCATATGCTTCTGAAAACTATTCCTACTGCCGCTAAATCTTAAACCCTTTGCCTTTGACCTTCCGTTCGCAGCTTTACCGTGTGCACCTCGCAGCGGTGGCATGGCACCTCGGATCCGGCGAAATGACGATGACGACCTGTCTCAGGTCTGATGACATCTCGATCGCGCGGAATCAGTTCCCACTTCGTGTCAAATATCGTTTACCCTACGCTCGGGGCTGCGTGTGCTGGTATGTGCTGTGCTCGGGGCTGGGTGTGCCGCATCCTATCCTCCTAGCTTTCCTATGCCGTGCTATGCTGCGCAATGCTATGCGTTTGGATTCAATACTATGATATGCCATGTTATGGTATGCTTGGCTATGTCACTGCTAAGCAAGCGCTATGCCGTGCCGTGCTTCCAAATGCTATGTTGTGCTATGTGTGGTGCCTTGCACCGATATGTTAGCATGCAATTTGTTTAGCAGTGCCGCTGAGTCTCGGGCGCACACTGAAAGATGTGTGCGCCCTAGACGGGGTTGTCAGGAGTTGAACCTGAGCTCAGAGGGCTTGTCCCACTGAGGCTGCAACCAAGCATTCATCCGCCCCAGATTTGCAGATGCCCCAGATTTGAACTGGGGCCTGCAAGCTACGGCTAGGCGCTCTACCTCTTGCAGGGTGATTGCAGAGTTAATGCAGGGTAGACGGATGCAGGGCAATTGTGCAGTGAGTGAATGTAAGCAGAATGCAGGGTCGATTGACTTCGCTTATGCCCCTGGCTCTTCCTTAGCACCAGTTCTCCCTGTGGTCTACGTCGCATCATATGCACTTTCATGCGCTCTCGGCGCTCTTTTTGATGTTTGAGATGCAGGTGGCATTGCTCTGTGTGCCCATTGCAGTTGATTCCTAATCTCAAGCTATGGGAAGACGTAAGCCATCCCCAGATTATCTACTGGGCAACTTACAACGAGCTAATGTAAGTAACAGTTTGTACCCAGCAGATAGTGTCAAAGAGGCTTGGTGAGTGCTGATTAATTCTGCAAGCAAAATGAAGTAGATGGCCTCATAGATTGGCGTATGGTATGTCGGTCATGCAGGAGGCAAAGAAAATGGCCCGATTGTGTGATAAGGAAAATCGAGATGTGAACCGTGCATTCCAGCCCTGTGAACTCGACACCGGGCATGGTTCGCACCTGAGCTCCACGCCTCCAACAAGGCGGTTTGGGGTGGCAATCGGCATGCATGCTCCGACCACCGATTCCGCTGAAGTTTCCCAACAAGACCGAGAGAGGCAGAGCCAGCTTCAGGAGGCATTGGACGCGGCCTCTAGCCCCGCATGTGAATCTGACATTAATGGCAGCGCAGGTGCATTCCACCTGCAATCACCAACCCCCCCTATCCCCCACAGCAGCCTCAGCACATGAGCCGGGCTCCCGTACCTCCTCGCAGGTCCCCGCGCCTGCCACCGCCGCTGACGCACCGTCCCCACGGACGCCGGCGCCAACGGGTACTGCAAACCTCACGGCAGCGCAGGTGCACTCCACCTGCGATCACGAACCCCCCATATCCCCCACAGCAGCCTCGGCACATGAGCCGGGCTCCCGTACCTCCCGCAGGTCCCCGCGCCCGTCACCGTCGCTGACGCACCGTCCCCACGGACGCCGGCGCCAACGGGTACTGCAAACCTCACGGCAGCGCAGGTGCACTCCACCTGCAATCACCAACCCCCCCCTATCCCCCACAGCAACCTCAGCACGTGAGCCGGGCTCCCGTACCTCCTCGCAGGTCCCCGCGCCTGTCACCGCCGCTGACGCACCGTCCCCACGGACGCCGGCGCCATCGGGTACTGCAAACCTCACGGCAGCGCAGCACCACCCTGCGATCACGAACCCCATCTCACAAGCAGCCTCAAAGACATGAGCCGGGCTCCCGCACTCCCCGCGTGTGTCCCCGCGCCGGCACCGCCGCCGACGCACCGTCCCCACGGACGCCGGCGCTAACGGGCACCGCAAACCTCACGGCAAAGCCGCGTGCGCACTCCACCTCGCGATCACGAACCCCCCCATATCCCCCGCCCACGCTGTCTCAAAGACATGAGCCGGGCTCCCGTACCTCCTCGCAGGTCCCCGCGCCTGTCACCGCCGCTGACGCACCGTCCCCACGGACGCCGGCACCAACGGGTACTGCAAACCTCACGGCAGCGCAGGTGCACTCCACATGCAATCACCAACCCCCACCTATCCCCCACAGCAACCTCAGCACATGAGCCGGGCCCCCGTACCTCCCCGCAGGTCACCGTCGCTGACGCACCAACTCCACGAACACCGGCGCCAACGGGTACTTTACACCTCACGGCAGCGCAGGTGCACTCCACCTGCAATCACCAACCCCCCAATCCCCCACAGCACCCTCAAGACACGAGCCGGGCTCCCGTACCTTCTCGCAGGTCCCCGCGCCCGTCACCGCCGCTACTGCCCTGCCGCTGCCGTCGAAGCCACTCCTACCTGTGCCTCAAATAGTCGATTTAGTGATCGAAACCGCAATTGCCCATTGGTCCTTGTGGTAGGACCATGAATTTGGGTAGTAGCCATCTGGCCTTGACCCCGCTGGTTACTGAGTTTTGGGCTGGTGTTCGCGACACCTTCGACTTCGACGACATCTCCGAGTGCCCCTCGCTTACATGTTCTCTTCGCTCGCTCCGCAGCGCTTCATCCCGTTTTTTCCCCGCAACCACACCCGAACACGCTCATGCACACCACCTTCCCTCAGGCTTCTCGAGAGATGGGTGTTACCACCAGAGCGAAGAAGTCCCTCACGAGGGACAGCGACATTGATGCCTCGCTGAGGCTTATCGACGGGGTTCGGAACAGCCCGACGGCGCGGACACCAACTGTTCCGACCCCCAACCCTGCTTCGAACGAGGACGCCGACGTGGCTATCAGGCGTTACTTGCAGGAGCAGGGCAAGCTGACTGACGACATCTACAAGACACGTCTGCATCGTGCCTGGGCCAAGAGCATCCGCGAGGACGTTCTTGGTGACAAGAAGCACCATTTTCGCGGTACGGACGACGCTGGCCTTCTGTCCGACCTGGTGGTGCAGCTGCGTACAGAGTTTGAGTCGGCTGGACTGGAGCTCAAGTCCTTTGACCTCGACGACCCCCTTGCAATGGTTGTGAGCCGGGTGAATGGGCTACTCTACGACGTGCTGGCTCTCGTGGTGGAGAAGCACAGCAACGCGTATGTCTGGCTCACCGGTACGGATGCTTCGTCTGACCGAGATGGCCGGCGAGCTTTAATCGACATCATCAAGGGCTGCGTGCCGGTGGCACTGCGGGAGTCGCAGCAGGAGGAGCATGCGGCCTTGCGTTATCCCGCAAACGTTGACCCGCAGCCGATCTTGGCTAGGGAACAACGTTTGGTGCGGGATAACAAGGCCTCCGACTGGACACCTACGGAGGCCACGCGCAAGCTGAGCATGTACACCAGGCTGGACCCGGCGTTCTACGCTCCTGCGGTTAAGGTGCGCTACCCCATGGCTGCTGACTTAGCTCATGTCCCGTTGGCCTCGCTCCGCTCCATGGTGGTCGAGATCTACCAGGCAGGCTTGGGCTCAGACGGGCGCGGGGAAGGCGGCTTCTGGCGCGGGCGGCATCTCCGCGCACCTCTCCAGCAGCGAGTACGACGCCCTCCTCGCGAAGATCACGGAGCTGAAGGGAATGGTGCAGCGGCAGCGCGGGGAGGGCGCTCCGGTGGTGCGGCGGCGGCGTGAGCAGCAGCGTACACAGCAGCCGAGGGGCTTCCGTGTGGGTCAGCACAATGTCTATTCTGCGAAAGGCGGGTTAACCCGCCGTAACACGTTGTTACGGCGGGTTACCAATACCTAGGCATTTCTACGATATCGCGCGCGTAATTGACGCCGGGCAAAAAGTAGGAACAACAGGCGTTTATCAACCCTCAAAATTACCCAAAAAAGTTGGCAGAACTCCAGACACTTTGGTCTGAGGATTGGTGAAAATCGACTTCGGGCAAAAAGTAGGAACAACAAGCGTTTATCAACCTTCAAAATTACCCCCAAAAAGTTGGCAGAACGCCACACATTTTGGGCTGAGGATTCAGGATTGGTCGATACCGATAGGGAAGTGCTCTAGATCGAAACTTAAGGTCACAAAACATAAAACTTCCTTCAAATATTGTCACTTAGTGCCTTGGGACCACCACGTAGCCTACGCGGAGCAACAATAAACGAAGTTAGGGATTAACCCGCCGTAATTTTCGAGCCAACCCGCCCTAACTTTGAACGCCATTTCAGCCCGGTATACCCATCCAAGTAGCAGAAATTAAAGTTTCCACACACAAAACTAACTACAATCAACATTGCCAAGCATGGGTTTTATGCAATATCTCGAATTATTGTGGATATTATTAGAGTGCTCGAATATCGCTCTTAGGTATTGCTAACCCGCCCAAAAATTAGTAGAATAGACAACAAGGCGCCACCCGTGGGATTCGACCGCGACGACCAACGGGCGAAGCCGTTCTGCGGCAGGTGCAAGAAGGCGGGCAAAGGTGAGAGTTACCACTTCTACCGCGACTGCCCGTTGGGCGGGCGCCAACACCCGCCCGCCTCCGCCGCGGCATTCTGTGTTCCTATCGACGAGGAGGACGCGGAAGGGGTGCATGCGCTTGCGATGTGTGCGTTGTTCCAGCAGGCAGCGGATGATGGTGCGGAGGCCTTCGCTCGTGCGGCCGCCACGTACGGTCCGCCCGCGGTGCTTTGTGCGGGCGCGGTGGGCGGGATCGACGTGTCCGCCTACGGCTTTGCGGTGGAGCAGCAGTCGCCTCCCGACGAGCCCGTGGGGGACGACATTCTCCGACGGCTCGACGATCTTGTCGCGGAGGTTCACTCCGCGGCCAATCACCAGGTGCACTTCACACACGCATCTTTCCCGCCTCCCGACGGCATCGAGCAGCAGACTTCGGCTCTGGTGTGCGGCCCCGCCGCAGCGGGGATCACGCCGGAGGAGCAGGTTCCGGCAGGTGGTGCGGCGGCATTGGCATCCGCCGTGCCGGCCCCTGCTATGCCTGTCTCGCAGGAGAAGGATGTGAAACCCGTGCCACTTCAATCGGCACGGGTGAGCACCACGGCGGCGACGGACGGTGAGTTCGCTGGATTCGTTCAGACCGCCAATCACGCCGCCATCGCACAGGTTGATCTCACCGGCTACGACACCGACGACTACGAGGACCTCGCTGACGGCAGCTTCGTCGTGAAGCCGCGGGCTCCGGCCATTTCGGCGAATCATGCGTCGGAGTCCACTGCCCACGCACCTCGGTCTGGTGGTGCTTCCCGCACCTATGGTTGTGGCAAGCCGCCATGGGGCTTCCCCGCACACGCGGGTACGTGGGGGATGCCCTACATTATGTCTCTTATTCTCTTGATCGCAGTCATGGGAGTGGGAGCTGCCGCCTTCACGGCGGCCAATGACATCGAGTCTGTGCAGGTATCGGGTCAGGCTGCTCCGCAGCCTGTACTGTGCAGTGAGAGGGGATCTCTGCATCTACTCTGGTATCACAGAGCTGGACCCCGTCACTCTGGATACGGTGCTGCACTCCCTGGGTGCTGCAGCGGTGGCTCACCGGCTGCCTGACCCACTGGAGTGTAGTGCTGTGAGCTACTACAGTGGACATTGTGGTGACGGTGCTCCTTTATTTGGACTTTGACCCCGAGTAGTTATGCTTCTGGTTCTGGCAGTACACCGCTGCTCTGGTGGTGTGCTGAGATGTACTTTCACACCAACGGCTTCTTCAATCTGTTTTATGGTTTTACTTTGACACCTTTGCAATCTTCAATCTGACTTGCTGGCACCGAAGTTTTCAGTAGTTTATCGGGACCTTATTGCCCGTATGTTTTTGCTCTTGTGCTGGCTAGAGGGTTCCAATTCGTGTATCAGAATAACACAGTTGGATTAGCAATTAGGACTTGTCACCCTAGCTCCTGCCCTAACAACTTATCTTACATTATCTGACTCTCCTAGACAGTCACCACCCACAGTGCTGGGGTGGTGTGCTGAAATCTGTATAGGCAGCCCTGACTGGGAGTCCCGGTCAGGCCCCTATGACAGACTCCTAGGCCAACACTGGACTGCTGACTGATCTATAGGTTCGTGCTGTGACACACGCTGTGTCACAGGTAGGCTAGACTCCGAAACCGTCCGAGACCGTTCCGGGTATATCTAGCTTAGGGTTTATTTATCTTATGAGTTTATCCACAGAGTTCGGGAGTTTCTGATATCTAGTGAACTAGGATATTTCAGTAGAATCTGCACGCCAACGAGGTGCCGGGTAGAAGAATCCCTGGTCATCGCTCCACAAATCTGTCGAGCCCGCATGAGGGAATCGAATTCAACAGCCTCCAGTAGTGTTGCTAGCACCATACGCACCCCAAGCTTTCCATTCTGCGTGAGCACTCTCCGCAAGACAGACCAGCGGTTGCTGAATCGCAGTAGTCATGTTCTCAGGGTTGTCCCGGAACTGCGTCAATAGGGTGTGCTGCGCGTGCCGTATTTGAAATACGAAGTACAGTTCCTGTGGGCTACCAGAGCCGGCATGTGCTCAAAGCCCTTCATACACGAGTGACATGAATAGCGGGATGCACGGACTACTATCGGATTTTGCGCTACTTGCACCACCTCGTTCCCTTTAGTCTTCACAAAGCGCGTGAAACCGTGATCGAAGAGACGCGAGGTTTTCCGCTTTTTCGGATCTATTGCTACTTTCGTCGCTAAGGACTTCGCGATTGGAGAAGGGACTACCGATTCGGAAATAGTGGCACTTGATATTGACTCGCTCCCTATTGGGATATCCATAATTGCGGGAAGGTCCTCATCCGAGTCTTCAACCAACTCAACCGTGTCACTCTGCATTGATGCTTTCTCGGTCTCACCGCTGGGACTCTCATTGAGTGGCGCTTTGGCCTTGATACGCGTGATGACTATCGACTTCAAGTCGTCGTAGTCTTCCTGACTAATCATCCCACTTTACAAGTCAGCATGTAATTCTCGCAGTTCCTGGCGACTGCTCGGATCCATGCTGAATTTAAGAGAATGCGCTGGCTGACTGCGCTTTCCAGTCCCTAAAAAGAAATGGATTTAAGAGAAGAGGCTGGCTGACGCTCGAATCGCGTTTCCTATTCGTTAGTAATTTCGGTAAGAGGCTGACGCTGGCAGGGGGGGGGTCAGAAAAATACGAAAAAAGCTAGGCTGGCTCCAAATTCCTGTTTCCTTAAAGGTGAGGTATTAC
>LGRX02019817.1:0-35216 GCA_001247695.2 Cymbomonas tetramitiformis | reverse complement strand
CGTGTAGTAGATGACGGGTTGGTCAAATACAACATGTAGTAGATGACGGGCTGCTCAACCGCAACGTGCAGTAGAAGAAGGACTGGTTAAATACAACATGCAGTAAATGGCGGGCTGGTCAAAGACAACATGCAGTAGATGACGGGTTGGTGAAATACAACATGCAGTAGATGACGGGGCTTGTCCAGCCGCAGCGTGTAGTAGATGACAGGCTGGTCAGGTACAACATGTAGTAGATGACGGAGCTGGTCAAATACAGCGTGTAGTAGATGACGGGCTGGTCAACCGCAACCTGCAGTAGATGGTTGGTCAAATACAACGTGCAGTAGATGACAGGCTGGTCAACCCCAACGTGCAGTAGATGGCCAGGGCTAGTCAACTGCAAGCGTGTAGTAGATGACAGGCTGGTCAAAGGCAACATGCAGTGGATGACGGGCTGGTCGGATGCAACGTGTAGTAGATGACGGGCTGGTCAGATGCAACGTGTAGTAGATGACGGGCTGGTCAACTGCACTCTGTGGTATATGGCTGATTCGTTGTGCCATTTCTTGCGTGTTTCTCAGCGCCATGTCCCTCCCCACCCCTCACTTTCACCACCGCCACCACCTTCCCGTCGCCACCACCACCTCCCACCACCGCCACCACCACCTTTCCCACCGCCCCCAGCACCCCCACCTCCCCCAGCACCCCCACCACCAACACCGTTCCCACCTCCCACCACCTTCCCCATCACCCCCCACCCACCCCCAACACCATTTGCTCCCGGTAAGCGCGCCGCCTTGCCAGTCTAACTGATACGTGAGAGTGTTGTTCTGCCGACTACCTGCGACATCCGAGTTCCTGCCTTGTTTGGAGAACCAGCGGGTGGGGTGCTGTTGTCAGGTGTAAGTGCGGTGTTCACCCTGACCTTAGGAGACTGTACGGTTTCGTCAAATAGCACATGCATTGACAGCACCAACTATCCCACTGGTAACTACAACAATAATGAACTCTGCACCTGGAGCATCACTGGCAGCGGAGTCCTTAGCACGCGCCACATGGATACGGAGTCTTCTTATGACCCTCTGGAGATCCTGTTGGTGTCAGATTCTTCTACTGTGCACAGCTATGATGGTATGAGTGGACCCAATGGGGTGTATGTCGATGACACCAATTACATGCGCTTCACCTCAGATGGCAGTGTGACCATGGCGGGGTTCCAGATCTGTGTGGGTACAGGCCCCAGGCCCTCTCGCCCATACCTCCCTCTGACGCCGTGCTGCTCTTATGCGCATACCTCACACACCTGCTGCTCCGACCTCCACCCTGCTGGAGGAGAGCGCCTGGCCTGCACTGCCATGGCACGCATGTCACATTACACATTTGCTGAAGTGCATCAGAACAGAGCTGACACCACCTATGGTCTCCCTTTTGTGCAATTGCCGTCTCCCAGCTCCCTCCTTTCCCGCCGCCACCACCACCTTTCGCCGCCACCACCACCTTCCCAACCGCCCCCAGCACACCCAACTCCCCCCAGCACCCCCGCCACCACCTCCACCACCACCTCCACCCCCACCACCTCCACCATCCCCACCCACCCCCATCACCACCACCTCCAGTGACAGCTGTGCCAACAGGGGCGCCCACCGCAACACCGACAGTGTCTGTGGTGAATGTGACCGTGGTGTCTACCACGGCAAGCTTCTCGGGGGTGGACATGGCGGCCCTGAGCGACACTACCTACAGGGCGCATTTCGAGGCAAGCGTCAAGTCGCAGCTGGCTGCAGCTGCGGGTGTCAGCACCACAGATGTGAGCATCCTCAGTATCACCAGTGGCAGTGTCAACGTGCAAGTGAATTTTTATCCCACGACGTCGGATGATACTAGTGGCACGAGCGCCTCATCGGCATCCGCGTTTGCATCCACATTGGAGACTTCCAGCAGTAATGTATTCACAGACACGACCTATGGCTCCGTGACAACAGCGTCAGTGAGTACTGCAGTTGTCCAAATGGCATATTCCCCACCACCTCTATGTCCACGCCACCCCCACCATCACCTCTGCGTCCCCCACCTCCGCCGCCGCCACCTCCACCTTCACCACCACCGTCACCACTTCCTCCACCAGCCGAGTCGTCCTCCACCACCACTTCCTCCACTACCAAACTTACCTCCTCCTAGTCCACCACCACCAGTCACATCTCCTCCCCTACCGCCCCCTTCCCCAGTCGCCCCTCCCTCCCGATTTGCCAACGCGTCCGTCTTCACCACCATCTCCGTCATCACTGTCGCCGTGTCCTCCTCCGGGCATGGTGACTGTGACAGGAGTATTTTCGGCTGTGACGTTTTCTTCTCTATCTATGTCCGCATTTCATAACTTGACCTTTTACGCAACATTCTACACGGACTTTGGGATACAGATGACTGCTGCAGCAGGTGTCACTTCGTCGGACATATCGTTCAGCAGCATTACAAGTGGCAGTGTGAGTGTATATTCTACCGTGTATTTCCCATCATATGCGTCTTCTACTCCAGACGCATTCCTATACATTTTATCCTCGGACCCGAGTTCAATATTCACCTTCGCATATTTTGCGGCATTTGGGTATATCACAAGCTCCTCCTGGTCTAGCTCGTCGTACGACGTGGTTTACTCTCCACCCCCTTGTCCGCCTTTGCCACCACCACCACCACCACCTCTCCCACCACCACCACTGCCACCACTGCTACCTCCCTCCTCGCCTCCGCCACTTCCTTTCCCATCCTCTTCACCCCCCACCGCCCCCCTCCATCTGTGCCACCATCTCCTTTTTGTCCACCACATCCAAGTCCTTCCCACCATCTCCATCTCCACCTCCACCATCGCAACCCCCTCCATCTCGTTGCCTGCACCATTCCCACCTCCACCATTCCCACCTCCACCATTTCCACCTCCTCCATCCCCTCCACCCCCGTCCCCACCGCCTCCAACCCTCTACATCAACGATGCTAACTCTGGCGCTGGTGGCATCTCCACCATCTATTTTCAGGGCTCCTCCCTTCTCACGTGTATGGTGGTTGTACTGTCAGCCCCCATGTACACTCTTGCCATCACTGCCTCCGGCCCCACTCAGCTAAACTGGTATTTCCAGTCATCCGGGATCTGCTCAGATGGCACATGCACCATCACCTTGTGCGGCTTCGAGGTGGGCATCTATGACATCACCGGCTCCGTCACCTTCACTAATGACAACCCAGTGATCCCTTCGTGCTTCAAGGCCATCTTAGCGTGCTTCATGCCCTGCCACCTCTCCCTCCCCCGCCTCTATTCTCACCACCCCTCCTGCCATCATCTCCTTTGCCACCACCGTCCCCATTACACCCACTACCACCCCCTTGCCCCTCGCCACCGCCTGTTGCCCAGGACCCGGAGAGCTTCGTCGTGGGATTCACAATCATCTTTCATGATGCGAGTTACGCCGACTATCTCACCGATGTCCCATTGTTCCGCACCGAGTACGTCGAGGCGCTGCACAACGGCGTGCTCGGGGATGACGAGGTGGTACACTTCGTGCGGGCTTCCCCAGGCAGCGTGCGGGTACACACAGCGGTGATCTACCCGCCCGAGGAGGCCAGCAGCGTGACCTTTAACTGCGACCTCGGCTCCACCACCTCCTGCGGCACCTTACTCGCAACTCTTACTACGCAGCCCTCCATCCTCTTCGTCTCATCCTCGTTCTTTGCTAGCTACCCCGATGTCTCCGCAAGTGACATCACCACCTCACATCTCAACCAATCTGCAGCATACGCCATGCCCCCGCCCTCCTCCTTACCTCCAAATCCTCCCTTGCCCCCTCCTCCGCCCCTACCTCCACACACACCCCCGGATCGTATTGCGTGGGGCACCATTGGTGGGGTGTTTGGCGGCGGGCTCTTCCTGTGGTTGTTGTGCAAGGTTGCCGACCGTTACCGTGTGGGTACCAACCACATGGCATTGTTCATCACATTGTTGGCACTGGTCGATATCATCTCCGACATTGTTTACATCCACACGGACCTGAACACCGGCGATGAGGAGATCCGAGGGTGCTACTACGCCGCGGTGATCTTCCTCGTGCTCTCCATGCTCGCCAACGCCGCGGTGATGACGCACTTCCTCGTACACGAGCTGCGCACCAACCAGGAGATGCATGAGTGGGTCGCGGCTAACACCTCTCTCGCCACCTTCATCTGCTTCCTTGCCTTCACCAACGTCGAAGTGTTCACTGTTGCGAGTTCTCGCACCCTGCCCTTCCTCAACGCCAAGCTTCCCCCACAACAAGAGACGCGAGTGCAGATGCTCGGCCTTGTAACAAACCTCTTGGAGGATGTCCCTCAAGCGGTCATCCTCGTGTTCGCCAATTCGCTCACAGGCACATGGAGCAGCACTGCTACCGTCTCTTTTGTGGCCACGGTGCTTGCCATCTGCTACGGCATCACCAAGCGCATGCTGTCCTCTATCCTGGTGTTCACCATCCAAGCCCAGGCCTACCTACAAACCGGTGCAGGTGGAGCTGCAACAACAAATGTTGCAGCGCCTAGTGAACCGAGTTCAACTGAAGAGATCAAAGTGCAGATGCCAGAGCTGATGAAGAGGGCCAACCAATCGGACGTGACTTTTTAAGGACACAAAGAAAGTCGTACCCATCAAAAGGAAGTCCACTCTAACGATGCCGCATCAACAGCGGGCGCATACACAGAATACGATAATCCTTTGGCACACTTGGATGACGACAGGGGTTTCGAGATCTTCGAGAGTGTAAAAGAAGAGGTCAGAGGAGTCGAAGGGAGCATTGTCGAAGCACTCAATGAAGATATCGGGCAAGGAAGAAATAGTATGATGTCAACCTGCCACACTAATTCAATCAGTGCTCATTGGTGCAGCCGCAGTGGGTTAATGCGCCTTGTGTGAGGTATCGATACCTGCCAAATTGTAAATGCTCCTCCACAAAGCTATAAATCCTATAAAAGACACAGTGTTAACGGGGTGTCATACAATAATGTGTCGCTCGCGAGCTGCACGCGGCGTTTGAATTAGCCTCATCTCGCCTAATGCTCGTTTAAGGGTCCGTCCGCGAGCTGCTCGCGGCCGACCTGCGAGTGCCGAACACTGAAGTTATCAACTTATTTTTAAAAGTCCAAAATTCGGCATGAACGCTCCATAATTGCTAGTTCCAAAAGACGTTACAAAATATCAAAAAAGTCGACTTCTGAGTAAGTTTTTCTTAACGATTGTTGTGTAAGTTAATACCGTAATACGCGCGCAAGTTAACACTTATATTTTACCGCGAACTACCACCTTCATGGCCCGATTCGAACGAAAAACTCGGAAAGCAATAGAATGCGAAGCGCTAAATATTACTCTGTTGAGCTTTGAACTAAATACACGTGACATATATTGTTACACATACCACACCATAGTTTATTATACCACACTCAAAACTATCACAGATGTCTGCAAGAGCTATCTAAATATAGGCAAAGGATTACAGATCTACACGATCTGCCCAGCAGGATCTAAGATGGCGAAACACAATAGGAACACAAGCTCCCCTCCACTTTGGCCAAGCCGGGCACACAACATTGAAAGCCGCGCCAACGGCTGAGCAGAACGAACGGAGCCCGAAATTGCTGAATGTCTGCTTGCCGGCCAACATGACCATGTAATAACCGTCAGAACCAGAAGGAATGAGGTGATCCGACACTTTTTAAAAGCCGAACCTTTGAAAAAGTTATTCGCACCTTTTGGCGTTAAAACGTGCGTTAAAACGGGGGATCGTGTTTATATAGGGTATTAGGGTTTTATTTAGACATCGCAACGACATTGACCGAACAGCTTAAAAAGATGGAATTGCACGAAATTAGGCAGACGAACTGGGTACCGGTAAGAAACGATTACAGTAAGAGAGAGGTATCGCTATCGTACCAGGCGATATCGACAGCGGGGTGGGGCAAAAACATATTAAAAACAGGGCGCACGCGCGCGCGCCCAGCCACTGCACTGGCGGATGGCGGGGCAGCAAAAAAATTCCCACCGCCCAACCGCTGACGAGGCGGCGCGGGGTCATGGTATACATTCCGTCGGTCAGGGAAAACGATCGAACGCGGTGGTCGCGCTCGATGTTAAACAAAATTTCACCTCAAAAAGTTCTGTGCGGCAGGAAAACCTCTGCTCATTTCCTTCTCAACCGCGCTCCTCAGCGCGTTTTTCATGTGTATATTACTCACAAGGAACGATGTTCCAACGCAAGCCGTTGTAATACATATATTAGTAGGAAGCATATCATTCATATTTGAGGTTTTCGCGTTGTTAGACATGCTCCCTTGAAGATTCTCAACCGGAATCTTGAAGGGAGTATTTGCGCTTCAAAAGCGCTTAGCGGCAAAAATTATCTCCCACTTGGAGAAGTGATTGCCGTTGATTGCCGTCGGAATAACTTTCAGTGGGGTCTATAAGGTGGGAAAATTTATCACCCCTTGGGCCCATACCGCCGGGAAAACACATTCAACGATGCGCGGTTGGCTTCTCAAGTTGGCCTCAACCGCGGTCCCGATTTGACGGGAAAATAGTCATCATCCTGCGCTGTTTTGAGTTCCTTCGAGTGTAATATGACCCGAAGGAACACAGCATATTTATGCACCACAGCATAAGCTATTATGTCACGATGCGTTGATAGGATGCCCGGGATCCACAATAAACCCTAGGAAAGTTGAGCGAGATCCATGCATGCTTTCGATATACGCCGCGGCGACAACTTCTGAGGGTAAATTCGGACTCCGCGCATACATATGGCATGTTCCGCAAGTGGTCTGAAGCTGTTTTGGAGATGGTGCTATTTTCTCGCACATAGCTGCAGTAAGGCACCAATATTCGGAAAAGTCAACGATCAGGTCAACGCTCGCCCAGGTTCCGTCCGGAGCCCAAATCCAATTTCGAGACCAGATTTGAACATGGCGCACCCCACTTTGTATCTGTAGCCGCGAGGAAATTTTCATCCGATCAAGATTTTCCGACCGCTGGAACGTATACATGGTAACTTGGTAAGTCGGAAGTCAGGGGCCGGGCCCGGCCTGTCCGCTCGCCGTGAGCGCGCTCATTTGCATCCTTGACGCCCATTCAAAAACTGATGGTTTTCTGATCAGTGTAGTATGACAGGCAGTATGACTGTCATACGGAGCAGATCTGAAAACTGAGGTTTTCTGATCAGTCGGAGGCCTAAGAGGCCAGCTTCGTTGTTGAGAGGGCAATTGCCGTGTTCTGTGATTGTGTGGATTTTCAGACGCAGTGATTTTTCAGCGTACATATATATATATTTCAGTTGTATATTTGTATATTGATTGGCAGTATGGAGTGGTAAACCGACGCAGTTTTGTGCCAGAGACGGATTGACGATTTGCAGCAGCAGCCAGCTTTCGCAGACGCCTTCGCAGCTTTTGATGGAGGGGACGAGTTGACGCAGCCTCAGCAGAAGCTGCTATGTCAGATGGACAGGGCAACTGCGCGCCTAGCTGAGCTCAAGGGACTTTCGCAGGTTGCTTCAAGTGAGCGTAAGCGCCCGTGGGATGCTACAGTGGACTTGTCTCAGTTGGGTCACTGTATATTTGCTAGTGATTTTTGTACAAAACCTAGTGGGTTTCACAATATTGTGGCTTCCCTCCACTATATTGTGGAGTCACTCATCCACAATATAGTGGAGTCACTCCACAATATAGTGGAGTCACTCCACAATATAGTGGAGCCACGACCACTATATATTGTGAACAGAAACCACTATATTGTGGAGGGACTGTGGGGTGTCGGCGATCGACGTTCGCCGGCAGTTTTTTGCTTATTGCCACCGCAATACTTCGTATTTTGCAATTGGATGTATTCATCACATTGGCATGACGATATCTAACGGTCAATTCTACATCATTGTATTTTTAGGAATACATAGTAAGTCCCGAGTCAGAAATGCCGAATGCGAAAATGGAGACGGGCACCGCCATAATTTGTTGACATCACCTAGTGGTTTTTGTACCAAACTAGAGAACCTTGTACAAAATATCGTGGGATTTGATGAACCCGAAATCACGCTCCACGATATCGTCACGTCTGATTGACGATATCGTGGAGTCACTTCACTAGGTTTTGTACAAAAATCACTAGGTTTCGTCCTGCCTCCCGTCTCAGTTGCCTGGATCTGACAGACTTGAGCTCACGCGCAATGACTCTGAGGGCAAGGACAAAGGTCTCCGCAAGCAGTATTTGGAGACACAGCACCACTTCGTGGCGCACTCAGCTTCTCAATCGGCTCTCGCAGACGCAAAGAAAGCAATGGAAGGTGTGGATCTGCCTGAAATTGTCACCTTGGCCCTGGAATCGTTAATCCGAGACCGCTGAGAAGGGCGTGGCACGCGCCAAGGCTCGTGCGAAAGTTCTTGCCTTTCGGACAAGGGTCCCGAGGTTGGTTGGAAAATGTGCGAAAAATTGGAACGCAAGTCCTACGCAGAGGATGAGGAAGAAGAAAAGTTGATGCGTAAGTCAGAGAAGGAAGTGAAGGCTGAAAAGCTTCAGGCCGTTCAGGCCGCAGCTGCCAAAGGGCGATCTAAGCAGCTGGGCAGGGGTGCTCTCACCGGAATTCGTCCTGCAGCCCCTGGGGCACCGTCGCCCCCTCCGCCTCCGCAGGCAGGACGTGGCATCCAGCTGCAGTGTTGGAATTGCAACGAGTGCTGGGGACACCACCAAAACGATTGTCCGCAGCCGCGTGGCAGAGGGCGTGGCAGAGGCACTGGCCGTTAGCCGTAGTGTAATGCAACGTCACGATGGCGTATTTGAATTTGCTTTGCGGAATGCTTAGCGGTTGAGGCGGAATGCCCAGCCATAATGGAACTTTTGGGACGAAACCCTAATTTGTAATGAACCTAAAGCCTGCGGGCTGTTCTTCTTGTGTTTCAGGTCTTGAATTGTCTGAGGAGGAGCTTGACGAAGCTGTCCCTTTGTGTGAGCAGGACGTGCCTGTGCCTCGCGTTGCGGGTAGACTTAGGGCTCGTGCCTTGTTTTGGCGGACTTTTGTGCGGTCTGCATACGCGATGTCGTGGATCGAGAGCGGTTTTCAGCTCAAATTCAAAAACGGCAGGGCACCGCCAAGCATACAGCTCCGTAATCACGCCTCCGCTGTGAAGCATAGTGCCTTTGTGACTAAGGCGGTGCAGGAGTGCGAGCTTATGGGTGCCTTGAGGGAAGCCCTGAGTAAACCGCGGGTTGTCCTGCCTTTAATGGTGGACGATTCACGGGACAAATTGCGGCTGATCTTCAACGGTAAGTGGCTCAATGCCTTCCTGTTGTTCCCTAAGTTCAAGTATGAGCACTTGCAGCCGTTCATAGACTTGCTTAGGAGGGGTGATGGGTTTTTCTACTTCGACTATAAGTCGGGGTATTACCACGTGGACCTGCACGAGATGTCCCGTACTTTTGTTGCTGTTGAGTGGCTCGGCAAGTTCTATGAGTTTTGTGTGTTGCCTTTTGGACTAGCCCCAGCCTGCTGGGTGTTCACTAAGATCAACAAGGTGGAGCTCGTAGGTAAGTGGCGGGGTCTCGGTTTCCGTGTTCACCCGTATGTGGATGATTTTGCTTTTGCAGTTAGGGCCCCCACTCTTACGGACCCCGCGGCCCTGGCTGTGCTGAGCAGTATTATGCAGGATGTGCGGGAGGCTGGCTGGCACGTGTCTGAGAGCAAGTCTTAGCTGTTCTTCTCCCGTACCCTGGTGCATATTGGCATAGGTATAGACCTAGAGGGGGGTCTTGTTCGTGCTCGAAAGGCTACGGGCAAGATCCGGGCCTGCGTGTCTGACATGTTGCGGCTGTTCCACAGGCTGCCCTTGAGGCGCGTGGCCAAGTTTGCAGGTTTGGTCAATGCCCAGTGGTTTGTAATCGGGGGGGTTGCCAGACTGTTCGCTAAGATCTACCGCGGTGCTCATTGCTGACACCTTGGCCTGGGGGTCTTGGGCCTCTCATGTCCCGGGCTCTGATGCCCTCCGGAGGGAGATTGCGTTTTGGCTGACTGACGGTTTCCGTAGGCATCAGAGAGGCATCTGGGAGCCCAGGGCGGGACTCCAGCTGGAGACGGTACATGCAGACACCTCCGAGGTGGCATAGGGTTCCTGGCTGGAGCTGTCTTTGGGGAGACCTGAGCTGGTTGGCCACAGTTATCTGACTATGTCAGACAGACTTAAGTCTTCCACTCTCAGGGAGCTCCGTGGCATCTTTGACTCTCTTCGGGCCTTTGATGTGGCTGGCAGGCTGCGGGGGAAGAGGGTCCTTGTCATCTGTGACAACCAGGCTGTTCATTTTGTCATTGAGTCGAGCAGTATGCACGAGGAGCTGCAGGAGTTGGCTTTGGCGGTGCATGACTTTTGTGCTGATCACAGGGTGGTTTTGTCCTCCCTCTGGATGCCCAGCCAGGGAGTTTGAGGCCCGGGCTGATGCCCTCTCCCAGATCAAGGACCACGATGACTGGATGGTCAACCCGGCGGTATTCCGGTGGGCGGACCCGTGGATTGCCGGGGGGTGGAGGCACACCCGGGACAGGTTTGCAACTGATAAGAATGGTCTTGTGACTGACAGTGCAGGTGCCCCTTCTTTCAACAGTGCTTGGCACTGCCCAGATACGTCCGGGGTGGACACTTTCAGTCAGACGGACTGGCGGGAGCACATCAACTGGCGCAACCCGCCCTTCCGAATGATCGGAAGGGTCCTGCTGTTTCTGCAGGCTGAGAGGGCTGCGGCCTCCATTGTGGCACCGGTTTGGACTTTCCAGCCGTGGTGGGTCTTGCTGTGTCCCGACGGGGTTCACTTGGCGGACTGTACGGTTCAGTGGACGGAGCTTCAGCCGTCTGAGGACACCTTCCTTCTTGGCCTCGGAAGAGCCAATGAAGGGGGGGTTGGCCTGTCGGACTTCAGGGTCCTTCTCTTGCGGGTCGCCTTTGATGAGAGGGAGCCCGCGGCCCCAGGGCCCCGTTGCACCTTGGGTGGGTGTAGCTGGCTTGTGACTGGATGGGGCAGGGGAATGAGATGGGGGCTGCCATTCATGCAGGCATCATAGGCACTGGGGAGCAGTGGGCTGGACTGCAGTTCTCCGAGGCGGACCCGCTGGGGATGCACCTGCGGGCAGATATGCTATTGACGGTGTCTGGCACCCGTGAGGCGAGCACCATGCGGGGCTATGCCCAGGTGTATGTGCGGTACCGGGCTTTCTGTCAGGGCCGTGACCCGCCCAGGGTGCCTGTTCCCGTTGACCCGGTCACCGTGGCTATGTACTTACAGTACATAGTAGCCAATGCAGCCAGGACCTTCTCTGTGGTGAAGACCGCTTCGGCTATGGTCTTCACGGCTCATGACTTGGCTCTGGTCCCTGCGGACCGGAACCCCACTTCACACAGGCTGGTGGCAGCGGTTCGGGAGGCAGCTCACAGGAGGCTAGGGGACAGGCGGCTCAGCAGGAAGGAGCCGCTGGAGTTTGCTTTTGTGCTCCGGGGTGCCCGTTGTTGGTTGATGTTGGGCGGGGTCACCCGGCAGATGTTTGCTACACTGAACGACCATATCGCAAAAATGAGACACGCGGGTGTCTCATTATATTCTCATTTTTTTTGAAAAGTTATGATAATGAGGTTTTCTTAATATGACTGAATAGCATTTGGAGAGTAGATAATGACACGTTATTTCAAAATTTGAAATTTTAGGGTATAGCTCGAAATTTGGGGTTTCCGGGCGATTTTTCGCCCCGTTTCGGGCGGTGCTCAGGTGTCAATCGGCGGAAGTTATGATAACGAGGTTTTTTTTATATGACTAGATAGCATTTGGAGAGTAGATAATGACACGTTATTTCAAAATTTGAAATTTTAGGGTATAGCCCGAAATTTGGGGTTTCCAGGCGATTTTTCGCCCAGTTTCGGGCGGTGCTCAGGTGTCAATCGGCGGAAGTTATGATAATGAGGTTTTTTTATATGACTAAATAGCATTTGGAGAGTAGATAATGACACGTTATTCCAAAATTTGAAATTTTAGGGTATATCCCGAAACTTGGGGTTTCCAGGCGATTTGTCACCGAGATTCGGGTGGTGCTCAAGTGCCATTTGTTGAAAGTGGTGATAATGACGATGTTTTCAGCTTGGATACGCCAAAGTCAATCCAATCAAACTGAGTCTGAAGAAACTTTTGTTCATATCTTACATACACCCCGAGAATGGGAGGCTTTAATGTTAAAAGCGGTGGTCCCACCCACCTTAAATCTAGGGGGTGTGGGTCTGCACGAGACTGTAACTGTGTGCGTAGCACAAAAAATCAACAAAAACCGACAAAAGGCAAGAAGGATGCTACCGGATAAAACGTTGGTGCTATGAAAATATACAGTCTTTATTTGAACAGGCAAAGCACCCAGGGTTAGGGGTTTTCTTGCGGGCGCGGTATTACCCATTGTACAGGCCGGTACGATGGCAGTGCAGGTGCGAGCTCTCAGTTCGTTTGCTGGCTGGCTTATTAAGCATAACTACCTATTTGCTAACGGACATGTACAGGTTAAACGTTTGCACAATCACCTTGGCGCGCAGAACTGGTTCAGACACTTCCAGGTGCTGGGCGAGCTCCTTGTACCCGTTGTACTGTGCGATCGCCGACCGTTTCTTCTCCGAGTCCTCGCCCTTCAAGTCTGTCCAGAGGCTTTCTCCTAACTTCTCAGCGTCAGCTTTCGCCGCCGGGGTGAGTTCGAACTGACCTGGCCATCACTGCGGACCTGCTCGTGGTGGAGAAGCGAACATCGCCGGTCGTGATGGAGGAGAGGCTCCCGGGACTTTGGAGCCCGTTGGCGTCGTTAAAGCAGGTGACCCTCCTACTGCGCCGAGCGCTGGCGCTCCCGGGTAAAAGCCTCCTCCGCCCAGTTGGAACATTTGGGCGAACGGGCCTGCTGCTGTTACTGCCTGTTACCGGTGACGTACCAACCGCCCCCCCCCACACCAGTTACAAGTTCCGTGTCTTTCAATCTGGACCTCAAGCCAGAGTTCCCTCCTCCACAATAAACACAAACAACTTGAACGTAACAACTAGCTCCTACCTGCACGGCTGTCTTCAGGATCTCCCTCATCGCTGCAGCCTCCGAGGCGTGGTGATTGTTAATCTCCTTCAAGGTGTCCGCGTTCTTCTCTAGCATCCTCTGTTGGGCCAGTGCATTATTTTCGAGCATCTTCGCCTGGGCGTCGTGGGCCATTTTTGCAATCTCGGCAGTGGTCCTTTGGAAAGACTCCGTTGCCTCCTTCAAAAGCGAGTCCCGAGAAGTAAGCGCCTTCGTGTTCTCCTCCAGCAAAGCCTGTTGCGCCTTCGGGTTCTCCTCCAGCAACACCTTCTGCCCTGACCAGAATGAACCCAATGTTGTCTGGTGCTCCTCGGCACGAGTCTCCTCCCGTTGCTTCGCCTCGGCCATCTGCATCTGCAGGGCTTCGTTCAGCGTGCTTCGTCGTAAGGAGCTCCACTGTCTTACGGTTTTCCTGTCGCTCGGCAGACAGGGCCGAAGCCAGCTGTTTTCCCCCGCGCAGACGTTCATCCTCCACCTTCTTCTGCATCTCTTCTCGAAGGCTCGCCAGTGTCTCATCCGCCTTCTTCTTCTCGGCCTCCACTGCTTCCTTGGCCGTCTTCAGCTCATTAAGGTCCCGCTCGCTTTCTTCACGTTTCCGCTTGTCACCGACGCTCTGCAGCCTCATGATCGTCTCGTCGTCCACCGACACCGCGAGCAAGGCACTCCTCAACTCCCCCTCTTTCACCCTCTGCGGAGGTCCGTCCATGCGTAACAAAACATCGGTCAGTACGTACAAAGCTGTAACAAAAAAACAGACGATTGTAACTCAAGCAAAACTCCGTACTCACCTGCTTAGCCGCATGCATGGCAACTGCTTCCGGCGCAGGCTGCTTCTTCCCCCCTCGCCGTCCGACGTCGCTCACGTCTTCGTCGCTGCTGTCATGATCTTCGGCAAGAACCATAGGTACACGCACTACCGGTACCGGGGCTTTGCCCTTCCCGCCTGGGATAGGGGTCGTGGTCTTCGGGGTGGAAGGCAGCTTCCGCGAGCTTCCAGTCGGGAAATCCACAAATATGGCGGTTTGGCCGTTGGTGCCTAAGATGATCTTTCCCACTACTCGCGCAGGGGCGTTCGCCTTGAATTGGCTGTCCGCCAAGCACCACTTCCTAGCCTCAAACTTCCCGCCAGCCTCTTTGCCCAGCTTCTCCGCTTCCTCGATCTTCTTCCAGAACAGCTCCAGGACCTTCTTGAACATCTCGTAGTTCTGTTTCTCCTTGTCTTTTTCTTCTCTGGTTAGCGGCCCTTCTTCTCTGGCTTCCACCAGGCGCGTGACGACGCCTGTCAGACAAACCTTCTTCTTTGTTGTTCGCACGTGCGGGTAGTTGCCGGCATACTTCTCCTTTCGCTTCATCTCCAGCTTCCGGTCATACAGAGCGGGGGCCTGGAACATCGTGCAAGTAACCTGGCCCGGCTTGGGGTCACTGCCGTTTGTCGCCATGTAAGTGGCGTGCCACTGGCCAGCCCATGTCAGGCAAACGAACCTGTGGGCACCAACAACCTCCTTATTCACATATCTTGACTATGTACTACAAACGAATGTGTTACAAATGAAGTTGGGTCAGTGACAGGTTCATGGTCAGGCAAACGAACCTGTGGACACCACGACACTCCTTGTGCATGGTGCCTCCAGTATGCCGCTCTTGTTCAGTATCTTGTTTACCTGCTGATCAGGAACAAACTTTTGATAACTGACAATCACCCCGGTGTTCCCCACTTCCTCGGAAAGACGCGCGTCGAGATATGCCGGGCTGGTCTTCAGGTCGGCTGTTATCGTGGTTTTCAGCTTTTCTATAGGACCTATGCCTGCTGGCAGTGCAATCCTGGTAATACCCTCCACCTCCTGGAACTTTTCAATACAAAAAAGTACTGCCTCGGGAACAGTAGCCAATACTTCGCAATCGTGTCGGGGATGCATGATAAGGATGGCGTCCGCGTAAGGACAGTCCTTTGGCATCTCGTACAACATGGTCTTCACCGTCGAAACGAACGCCAACTCGGGTTGCAGCCTTTTGTTCTTCAGCTTGAAGGACAGAAGAAACCCCCATCGTTGCGGCCCAGTCTCCTTTTCGCTTTTGGGGTCCCAGGTCGAAGGGTCGGTGGCGTCCGTGCAGGCTGCAGAACCTTTAAGCACTTCTTCCATCTCCAGGGTATGTCCGTGGTTAAAACCAAATGGCTCGCCGATTTCACAGCCACTGTTCTGCAACATCAGGGCCAGGTCAGCGTAGGTGTATGGCGCCTGCAACGTCCAATTGTCAATTACCTGCACGGGCCGGCCAGCCACCGCACGCCTCGTCTCGTGTTCTTGGCTGGCAATGGGGTTGTCTTGAAGTATCATTTGTCCCAGCGCTACGAGATCCCACCCTTGATCGGTCTCCTCCTCCAACCCAGTCAACAGGATGCCCGGGAGGTCCACGTTTTCTGGTACCTGATTCAACAACGTAGGACCACTGGCTTCGCCAGAGGACACCGCCGTCTCCCCCAAGTCCGCCTCCAAGGCTTCAGACGCTGTCTTAGCATAATCCGAGACTTCAGCGGGTGCAAGGCTGTCGCGACGATTGGTTTCCATTTCAGCGACTGTTCGGGGATCACCAACGCCTGTAGTTTCGCTTGCATGCGCGCTGCCCTGTCCGCTGGTGTCACTGCCGTCCTGCAGAAGCTCGTACTTCTTCTGCAGCAGCTTTATCCGATAAAGGCTCCTACCGTGCGGATCCCATGTATGCTCTGGTGCTGATTGGATAAATGTTGGTTCAGCTGGTGTTTCTGGTTTCCCCGAGCCATACGGTAACCCTTGGTGCACAGTGTCGATCTCGTCTTTCGTCATGAGCGCTACTTCTCTGAAGGCGGACTCGACAGGCAACTGTTGCCCCATATATACAGCAAACTTCTCGTCCTCGTAAGTCATTTCGTCGAAATAACTGTCAAGTTCCTGCCGTTCAGACTCATTCAACTTTCGACTGTGGGCATCCTGAAGCAGGCACAACATCCGCTGCCCCAGATTGAAAGCCTCGCGACCTTCAGGCTGCACGATGAAGTGTGTGTCGTTTTCCACTTCTAAAGCATCCTCCACAAGATGCTTCTCTGAATTGGTACGAACTAAATATCGGACCATGAGCTTCTTCTCCTCTATTGTGGCCAGTACCCGGCCTTGGGTACGGGGGGATGTACCCAAGGTCACTTGTACATCCTTGGGTCGTCCATGCAAGATTTGTGTCCGATGGCCTTATGGTTGATAAGACATGTCCTCATGACTTCCCTTCAGATATACAACCACTCGCTTTGAGCAGTTGCGATCATTTGGGTGATTTTCATGTGGTATCATAATTGTCAATTTGCAGATTTATAGTGATTTATAGTTGACAATTTTGCTGGGTACATACCTTGGGTACATGGACCTTTAGGCACACTTATGGATGGTGTAAAAGGTCAATTCAAAATTTGGAGACCCATGTTGAAAAGTTCACGAGCTACGCTATCTGGAGTGTCATGTGAAAAATTGCATCCGACTTCATTTTCACCGAGCAAAATGGCTTCAAAGTTAAGCAACGTTTCTTGATCACGAACGAAACATGTGGAAATAATTATTCAGCAAGGGGCATGGTCGCCATAGTGGCGCAGTGCGCGGTCGTCCATGTCCCATCTTGAATATACGTGTCAAATGTTATATTTCTATCCTCGACGATGACTTGAGGTCAAAGTGCGGTGTCATGAGTGTCAATATGGTGCATGCTATGTCGAAAATTCTTGGGTACGGGGGGATGTACCCAAGAACGCTTGGGTACATCGTAATGTACCGCAGGGTACTGGTCAATTGTGTGAGAAACAACACCCAAAACATAGTCCGGAGGGTCCGTAATCTCGGCGAGATTGAAAGCAACCAGTTCCCCACGGTCCGTATCGTTCCCCCGAAGTAAGCGAGGTGTCTCTTCATCATTTGGTTCTTTCAGAATGTTGCAGAGGTGCATGCGGACGAACGCATCTCCCGGCGTCGAACCTGAGGACACGCGATGTTCCATCAAGAACACGGAGGACGCGACAAAGTGAAAATCAGGTTTTCGAACAGTACCTATATCTCCTTTGCTGCTCACTTCCCTACAAATTTTGGAAACCCCAGTGCATATGTACCCGGCATGTACCGGGGACGTGTACCCAACGTGTACCCAGCGTGTACCCAGCGTGTACCCAACGTGTACCCAGCGTGTACCCAACGTGTACGAAAACAGTAAAAAACGGGGTCTGGTACATGTTGGGTACACGTGTACTCTACCTTGTACCTACGTGTACTTGCTCGCGGCGCGGCATATGTACCCGGCATGTACCCGCGACAGGGTACATGCTGGGTGCATGCGTCTGTGTATGTACCTTTTGCCGCCTGCGCATGTACCCGGCGTGTACGCATGTACGGGTACATGTGTACCGCATATGTACTCAGGTTACCGTTGGATGTTACCGTTGGATGTTACCGTTGGATGTTACCGTTGGGACACCCGGGGTACATGGTGGGTACATATGTACTTAGGCCAGGTACATATGTACTTATTGATATAGACATGCCTGGTGCGCACGTACCCAACATGTACCCACGCATCAGGTACATGCCGGGTATGCGTGTACGCAGGTCAGGTACACATGTACGTAAGCCAGGTGCATATGTACTTATTGATATTAACATGATTGGTGCATATGCACCCCGCATGTACATTTGAGTGAGGTACATGCCGGGTACGCATGTACGCAAACCAGGTACATATGTACTTATTGATACTAACATGACTGGTGCATACGTACCCCATATGCACGTGTATATCGGTGCATTATTAGTACACATGTACCAAGCGCGTACGAGCCTCCCATACATATGTACCCAACATGTACGTGCGTATGCATTAGTACGCTATAGGTGCATGTGTACTCGAAAAGGGTACACATGCACGCAATGGTGGGTACAACTCTGGTGCGCGTGTACGAGGCCTATCTATATGCACAATATCACAAGAGGATTGCGAAAATGTGTGCTACTTACATTAAGTGTGTTCACAATGCATATGCTATGCGAAGGCTAGCACATCACGCATACGCATGGAACACTCGAGCATGTTTAATACAATCATATTAATACGATAGTGTAGCTAGCTAGGCACGATGGGATACAATTGGGACTACTCATCTCTATCCTACCAATACGCAAAATAACGTTCTATTCGTACGATTTCTAGTTCCAACACTACGATTGTAAACAATCTATCAACCTAGCACGCTCGAAGGGAAGCTTGAAGCTCATGAAGTACTCGAGGCGGTCGATTTTCTCCATTTAGGGTTTCTCCAAAACAGCCGATCTGAAAAGTAAAGCAAAGAACCAACACTTAGTAAAAAGCGGAAAACGCATCAAAGATTCCCTTGTGCAAAACATAACTAGCAACCTAGGAACCTCAAAGAAGCGCGAATGTAAACGCGAGATGATGGTGGAAAAATTGATTTCACCACTCGAATATTTTCAGCGATCTGAAAAACAAAAACAACCAAGTAACGTTTAGTAAAGATGAAAGATAATATAAGTGAAAAACGAAATTAACGAGGGAAACTGAAAAGGAGAGGTGGAGTGAGTTGGATTTGAACCAACTATTTCGAGTGCAAAGGACTCGCGGGAATCTTCCCGTTCACTCCAAGTCAAAGTTCCGCGCATGCCAAGGATGAGCGCGCTAAGCACACACAAAATAATACATATACATATAAAAAACATGCACTACAAACCTGTGACATATTGCAGCGAGCAAGAATGAGAAATATCATAACATGCAACCCGCTGGCGAGGCCACCACACGCTGCTGCACACTGCTGGACGGTGAAATGTGAAGCGTTGACGGCTGTACCGGTGAGTTTGAACTTTTACAGTATTCTGCAAAAATGCCTACAGTGGATACCTTGACTTCCCGTTGCGCGTTGGGGGGCGTGAGAAGTCACAGCACGTGACGTCCTCGTCACGCGAGCACGATCGACGATAACGATGACGATGACGAATTCTGCGAAACGTGTGCCATGCCATGCGATGCCATCGGACGATTGGAGATGGAATAATCCACCGCATGACGCTCGCGCTCGCGGGTTGGGGATCGCAGGCACGCAGGTCACGTACGTATCGATCGCGATCGTCATCGATTATTCCACCCCACCGCTCTACTCGGGCGGTCATCCTAATTGAGGTGCGATTTTCTTTCTCTGTTTTTTTTTTGTGCAACACGTTTGCCCATTTTTCGTGCAACTAAAATGTTTTTCGGGATCGTCGTGCACTCGATTATTTTTTGCGCTCGTCGTGCGCTTTAAAATGAGGCCAACTTGTTTTTGGGGGGTTTGGTGACTTTTTTTTTGCGTTTTGGTGATGTTCGCTTGGGACCTTGGGTACACGTGCGCCTGGGTTGTACCTGAAGCTGTCGGGAAAAGTGTAAATTGTACTCGCTTGCACTTGCATATACCAAACCTGAGTACATATGTTATTTCTGCACCCCACTTTGGCTTCATTCTTGTACTTGCTCGCGGCGGATTTTAGTAACGGGATGGTTCATGTATACCCTAATTGTACCCAGCATCCGCCGCGAGCAAGTACACAAAAGTACAAGAATGAAGCCAAAGTGGGGTGCAGAAATACCATACGTACCCATCAATTACGTTCGGGTACATGCAAGGACATTAGTTGCGTACTGATAAGGTCCCTATGTACCGAAAACGTACGGTGATAGTACATATGCGGTACACATGTATTCGTCCATGCGTACATGCCGTGTACACGTGTACTCTATCTTGTACCCAACGTGTACTTGCTCGCGGCGCGGCATGCGTACCCGGCATGTACCTGCCGCCGGGTACATGCCGGGTGCATGCGTCCGTGTATGTACCTTATGCCGCCTAATACATGTTCGGTACGTATGTACCCGCAATGTCTTGCTTCCCGTATGCAGATCCATGCGACATGGGCAGGAGCGTCGGGGACGCCCTCGGTATCTTCGCCCGGCCCCGGCGCATGCATGGCGACAACACGGTCGACAACGACCCGTTCACGACACCGACGATGTCGATGCAAGGTGCGTCCTTCCCTTCATAAAGTAATGCGTGCACCCCGGGTACGCGTGCACCTTACCGTTCTTCACTTGGTACATGGCCGGTGTGACGTCGGTACATACGTACCGGACACTTACGCATGAAGGTGAAACGAAATATGCCGGAAATTCTTGCTTATGGTCACAATGTGCGCCGGAGGCCCTGCCAAAAAATTTATTTTGCGTGGGCGCGTCGTGTGGGAATGCCTTAGTGGGAGAATGTGTCCGCATTCACCGTACACCCCTACATTCTGGGAAAATCAGAAGACGTCTTCTGAACGTCTTATAGACGTCTTCGTAGAAATGATGTCTTCTGGTTTCCAGAAGACGTCTTCTGAGTGGAACGTCTTCTGGAAACCAGAAGACACTCTTCGGGGAAGACGTGCCGAAGATGTGCGGAATGTCTTCCGGATTTCGGAAGACATCTTCCCGGAAGACATGCAAAGGGCAGTCTTCCCGGAAGATACCCGGAAGATGTTCCGAATGTCTTCTGGGCCAGAATACATTCTGACATGTGTTATCGACACATATGTGATGATTATGCAATTTGGCCACATAGCTACTTCATACCACACGTACACTAGTCGCGTAATCACAGAAGACATTCAGAAGGCGCACGGAAGACATGCGGAAGACATTCCAGGTATCTTCCTAACAACTTCAGGGTTGTCATCATGCTCTGTTGCTATGATACATAATATACGGCTACTAAGTTAATTGATAGGTCTATCTACACATACATGTACGATTGCATCTACTCAACATACAGACCACTAAGTACGATGCCCGGCGTATTATCATGATCGCCTCTTGCGTCTTGCACCTTTCGGTCGTGAGCCATCATCGTCGATGCACTCGAAAAAGTCAGCCTTTAAATCAAATACCACCGCCGTCTTCATCACAGGATGTTTCTTGATTACAACTTGGTGCTCGATTTGAGCCGCCAGGATGAATGGATCAGTAGTGTCCCAAGGTGTGTCGGGATCATCCGGGTCGTATGTGTACACCACCTTTGCGGTATTGTCCGGTCCGTACTTCGAGTTTAGCTTGGCAAACCGTTTTGTCGTCGCTTGGTTGAATTCAGGGAACCACTTTCCCTTCACAAGAATGTACTCTTTCGCGGCCAAGTCGACCTTGTAGATGCTATCTACCATGGCGTACCTGCGAGTTGGAGCCACAATTATACTCTATAGTAAGAATCTGTGCTAGGACAACATACTGTGTCATGCGCGGATAACTCAGCGGTGTCATACATGCTAGCAGTGCCATACGCGCCTTACGATATTAGCGCCCGAGACCCCTGTTGAGGAAGAGACCCCCCTTTAGTGGGAGTACACAGTACTAGTGTACGGTGTAATAAGGTGTCATAGTGAAGCACTGACACCTCATACTGCATGATACTGTAGTAGAAGCATATGATAGGTTAATGAGACTTGGCCATGCTGACTAGGATTAACTCAGGGAGTTGAGTGAATAAGTAATGGCCAAGGCCAAAGAAACAGTTGAGTTTCCAAGAGTAAATACAGCCGACATGGCAAAAGATGTAATCCTAATTCTTATATGCAAGTAATATGCATTGAGTCTGGACATAGATCCTAAGAACCAGCATAGTTTGGTTAGCATTAAATAAGATATAGAGCATAATATAGAACCTTGCACTATATCTTATCCACAAGTAGTTTCACAGTGACTGTTAAGTAGAGGGTTTAGTACTGCCTCCTACAAAATGGTATCAGTGTGCTACGCACCACCACCACCACCACCGCTTCCACAAAAAAATTTTACTTTCGAGTTATGACTTTTCCAACGACTTTATACCGTGACTTCGGCTTCAATGTTATTTGAAATCTGCCAGTGTGTGTTACGCCTTCCCTGACGCGACTTCAGTTACGGCTTTTATTGGCGTGCAGACTGTGACACCCACGTAAATTATCTTTTATTTGCTTACAAAAGCGAATTTCCTCTTCAACGCGTTGTGCAATTGTAATTCGTATTGGATTCTAGAAATCGGGCGCTTTTAGGGCCTAAAAGTGCCCACCTCAGTGCTCTAGCGTGCTGCCAAGGGTGCAGTGCTTTCGAGCTCGTGTGTCGCCATGGTGCTTGAGCCGGCGCGAGTTACCTTAGAATTGTCAATTGATACGAGGTCTTCTTTGGCGCGTTGATCTGGAGTTTTGGAATTTTGGGCTACTGTGCGAGGCCTCCTACTGTGGCACAGTGTGCCACAAATGCAGTAATGGAACCTGGTAGTTCGTCGTGTATATCGCGAGGCAGGGGAAGCGACTTCCAACTCCCATGTTACTTTTACGAATGCGGACGAATTCCAGCTCGACGTGCTGTTTGGCAATGATTAATTTTCGACTTAGCGAACGCCAGTGAGGCACACCTGCCTACTTTGAAACTTTGATGTCGTTGCGTTGGCAATTTTGCGTGCGTTTTGCGCCTGCGACTCGTGGATTTACCGTACAAATTGTGTCGAGAATTCTTATTTTTACTTGGATCCTGGTTTGAGATTGTTTGGAATTCTACCTCTAGCGCTTGGCTTCGTATTTCCGAACGACTGCACGACTTCGAGTTTGTCTTACTCGCTGGCAGCTATGCGCCGCTAAATCTTTTTGAATTCTGTGCCTGGTTTTTGAAAGTGTTCGATGTAGTCTTCGCCTCTATGTGCTTGGCGATTGGATGGGTTTGCGACGTTCTTCTTTCGTGCTTCTGGCTATCTTGCGTGATGCAGCTTTGAGATTGCAGTTTCGTGGCTGCGAGCGTGGGCGACCTCGATTGTCCTTGCGACTATGCGGGATGGGGCAAGTTTATGGCGGGGAATCTGAAAATTTGCTCCGACTTTGAGAGGAATTCCTGATTTTGTTGCAATTCGACGCTCCAGCGTTCTTATTAGTGGCTAACCCTGGGTGTTGTCGCGCTGTAGCGTTGCTTTGGCTTCCGTGAGCCGGTCGTTGGCCAATTTTGCTCATTTTGTTTTCGTCTTAAATCTTCGAGTTCGCTGGAAAGCTTTTGCTGAAATTTGGTCGCGGCAGTTGGTTATCGGCTGTTGGGCCTGGCTTCTGCGTCTTCTCTCTCATACTTTTATCACTTGCGGCGGAAGCTAGCGGATCTTCCTCGGTTGATTTGTGTGTTTCTCCACCTACGTTTGGCGCTCCTGGGTTAGCGGGATTGCACTTGCAGCTTGAGCTTATGGCTCTTCGCTTGTGCTCGCTTGGCAGCTTCGGCGACATGGCGCTTCAAACAGACTATTGGGAATAAATGAATCTCGATCGTCGTCTAAAAACCTTCATTTTGACACAATTTTCGTCGTCTAAAAGTTATTGCCACGTCATCTGAAATGTGCCACGTAAGCGACACGTAAGCGACACGTAAGCGACACGTAAGTCGTCCCGCAATTTTTATTACAAAATATTACTCGAATTATTTATTTGTGCATGATGCTTTCGTACTCGGCGAGTCCCGGTAGATTTTTTTTGTTGCATTTTTGCTCATATGCGTGCATATCATGTACAAGTATGCAAATATGGGTACATCCATGTGCAATTTAGGCCAGCATGCACGGTACACGTTTATGGATGTGCATATTCAGGTGCTTCAATTCCCGTAGAATAAGTTGCAACTGAGATGGGTACTAGCATATGATGCACAAATCTATATCATCATACAAATTTATTCAAAATACACCAAATATTTGTCTATGATGTCTTCTAGGCAAGAGATTTCGATCATTTCACCGTGCTAAGGCTACTATATTGCTGATACATTGGAATCTATATCTTCAATCCACAATTATTTGCGGTACTTGTAGGTTTTAATTCCCTCGATAGCGAGGTAACGTTGACCGCAATGTTGACGCTCTATCGGAGAACATAAATGGCAGAGCTTTATTGGTCAAGGCAATTGCATCGCACGCAATATAGGTCGATTTCCTCTTCTCGTTGATGCCGCGGAATGATAAGCGCCCAAGTGACGTCGATTGGAATGACCAGTGTCCTTGGGGTAACCCATTCGTTCCCTATTGGGCTCTGGTCGGGATAAAGTTCCGGTTCTTGAAGGTCAAAAAACATGTATTTCCGAATTCTCCAGGTGTAGCGCCACCAAACGATCCCTAAGTCCTGTCGGTGTCCCGTATGTCTGTCCTCGAAGGTGTTTAAGAACTTACATATCATCCAGCTGTCTACATTGCATTGAGGACATCGCATGTGGACCATTCCATGTGTATTGATAGCGTCTGCAGTGGCTTCATCACGATCGCGTGTCCCATAAACTCCGAATCGTAGAATTGAAGGCATAACGTGGCCACGATGTTGCAGGATTTTATACCTGTAAATAACAATGCTTGCAAGGTGATTAGCAGTTGAAGCGAGCGTCGCCCATAGCAAAAGTCGAAAATATAAATTGTGAGGATAAATGTGGAGCTATAATACCTGCAGATGGCGATGCTTTCAAGGTAAGCAGCAGATGTTTGAAGGTATGGTTGAAGGTGCGTATGTTAGAAGAAACAGGGGGAAATGAATCTTCAAGGGTCGGGCAAGAGCTTTTGTACCTGGTCGTGAGTGGACCGCGGGTCGTGCAAGAGTAGTGTACTTTTGGTCCAATCAAATTCGTATATCTCGCACATGCGGGATCACTTAGTCGCCGATTTTTTAATCAAAGACAAAAACACAACCGAGGCAGAAAACCCCATACACAGGCACATCAGCATATCGGCAAGAAACACAAGCCATTGACGAATGAACATTATACACTTCTACCACATTGTTAACATATGTTTAAGTATACTATTCTTATCGAAAAGTAGTCGAAAATCTAACCCTCGGGAGGTTGCAATCCTAAGTCTTACTCGAAATCAAAGTGGAATCAAGATAACATTCTGACTCGTAGCCGCCGTGGTTTCGTTGACGGTAACGTTACGGCTGAACCTGTCGGAACTTGAACCGAAAGGCAAGGTCGTTTCGAAACACACATCGAAAATACCCCAACGTGCATTTGTTGCCTTCCGCATTCCTGCACATATAACATTCATTGTAGTTCCTCCACAACATTCGAACAGTCATACCATGAGGAAGATAGTCAAAATTCCTCATTCTCATTCTGGGGGCAGTAGGGCATGTTGCATACATGCCAAGAACATAGGCAACAATACATTCTCGCTTGGATGGCATGGTTGGATGAGGTGGCAGGTGAAGAAAGAAAAGTGCCAAGCTGAAAAGTGAGTTGTGAGGACAAGGTAGGTGCTTAAATATCTCAGTAGTGTGGCCGTCGTGATTTCAGTTGGCCAATCAAATGACCTCTTTCAGGTGGGTCGGATCGAAGGCCCGCATGTCACAAACATAGCATGTCACAACATTGGAAATGTGAAACGTCGATAACAATTTCATTCAAAATATGTTCGAATACAATTATATTTAACGGTGTTCCAACGATAAGTCAATTTGCTCAATGACAAAGCTATATGCTGTCGCTATATAGCATCAATTCATCCGACGGAACTTGACCCAAGAGCTAAGCTCCTCTCTGAACACACGACAAAAAAGGCTGAGTGAGCATTCCATGCCTTCGCCGTCGACGCATTGTGTATTGTAGTTCTGCCACAACGTTTGGATAGTCATACCCGGCGGAAGAAGAACTGTATTGCTGCATGGGTAAGACTCCCCGTGATTTTTGGCAAACTGGTCGATGTATGTGAAAACAGACTGCCGCTTGGATGGCATGACTATGGTAGAAGTAGAAGCAGGTGCGTCGCTGACGGGAAAAGGGGGCAAATGAGTAGTTTAGGCAAGAAATAGAGCTTATGATCTTGGAAAGTCTTGGACCTGCCGAATTATTAGCCTATCAGATACCCGGTACTAGTCCGCTCGGATCGAAGGACCTACAAGTACATATCTACTATTATTTTGCGACGAAGGCGTGTCTGCGAAGTCCATGATTATCCTGTCTGCATTGCCAATCATTCTATGAAAGCAACCTCTGAAGTATGCTTTTCGGGCACCTTAACTTGCAGATGCACATCATCAACCGACCAAACGGAGTGAGACGGTAAAATGGATAAGAATATACAAAATCTGGAGCGTGTAAGTTGGAGTGTACAAACCCCATTCTTGCTGTATACTTCTGAAAGTGAGGGGTTTTGAAAATTGTGGCGTCCCGCATTTCAATGCGCACCGAGGTAACGATTTGCCCGCCAGATATCTGCTGTCTCACGACGGGGCGACCCTTTGGCCGACCTGCAAAACATGCGACGCATTGGATTTCCCAAAAGGCTAGAAACTGCAGGTAGTCCCCATAGGACCAAGCACTCATGGAATTCCGTTCTGCTGGATGCCGCGTATCCCCCGGGTACTTAAACAAAGGTCGGCATCTTGCATATGGCTGTCCTAATATATGACCCCTTGCAAAACGACAGAAAAACTTATGCCGTGCGTAATCAGCTTTCCGACAAGTTTGGGGGGCTTTGCAGTAATTCGCAAGATAGCAGCCGGTACACGTTGCAAGTTGTGAACGATCTTGAAGCCCGCAGTGCAGGCAAACTGGGTACAAAAATTTCATCCGTAAAGGCAGATTATCATGCACGCTTGCGTCATACATTTGAAATTGTATCTTATGTTCCTCTTCCATCGATTTCTTGAGCGCTAGTTCTGAGGGCGAGGACTCTTCAGGGAACCATAGTAACCAAACGTTTTTATCTGGATTTTCCTTCCGCAAAGTAGCAAGTATTGTCATTGGAATTGATTGAACTGAGATGGATGGGAATAAAGGTGCGTCGATGAAGTGTCGAGCGGGGAAATGATTTTGGAAGAGAGGGGAATAGGTTTCATACCTCAATGGTCGTCGTGGTACCGCTCAACTTCATTTAACCAATATAATCAGGCAATCACAATGAAAGCGGAGGCATGTCACCCGCCCCATAAATGACATCGGTTCCACAACAACATATGTCGCCAATACTTTTGGAGAATATACTTTATTTACAATTGTCATATCAAGATATACCATACGTGTTTCATCAGCGTACTTCTGCACTGAGACAATAGGTTATTAAGACTATCAACAAATATTGACCTAGGTGCTGGCACCATGTCCTAGCAGGGAAATCATCATTGCCTAGCGAGCTTTACTTTTCTTGTTCTGATCGGATCCCGGATTTCCGCCTGGTGCCACTTTCCGCTTAGGTATAGGCCCCGCCTTCTTGGCGGCCTCAGCCTTCTGTTTCTTGGCGGCCTTGTCGGCCTCGGCCTTCTGTTTCTTGGCGGCATCCTCCTGTTTCTTGGCCGCGGCCTTGACGGCCTCGGCCTGCTGCCGCTTGGCGGACTTGTCGGCCTCGGCGGCCTCGGCCTGCTGTTTCTTGGCGGCCTTGGCGGCCTCGGCCTCCTGCTGCTTGGCGGTCTTGGCGGCCTCGGCGGCCTCGGCCTGCTGTTTCTTGGCGGCCTTGGCGGCCTCGGCCTCCTGCTGCTTGGCGGTCTTGGCGGCCTCGGCGGCCTCGGCCTGCTGTTTCTTGGCGGCCTTGGCGGCCTCGGCCTCCTGCTGCTTGGCGGCCTTGGCGGCCTCGGCCTCCTGCTGCTTGGCGGCCTTTTCCGTTTCCCTCATTTCGACCGCCGTCTTCTTCTCCCGCTCCTTCTCGACTTTCTCTTGCTCTTTACGATGTGCCTCTCTCTGCCTTTTCACCTCGTCGTATTCCTGCTTGCTCAACACTTCGTCGGCCAAAGAAAAAAATCCATCAGGAAACCTAATGCGCTCTTTCGCTGAGTCGACCATACCTTGCTCCCTGCATCCAAGACACCAGCACTTGTTAAAACCGATATACAAAGTATTTTTCAAAAAATGGATGTAGACATGAATGCTTACCTATCGAAAGCGACGGAACCCAATCCCAACATGTTGGCGGCTACCGAAGTGGTCCCCGAACCGCAGCACGCATCCAAGATGAAGTGATAATCGTGATGAAGAGGTAACACCCCCTCGTACGCAGATTTCCCCCTCGCTTCCCCCTCTAACTCAGGACCTCGCATATGGATATTGATGAGGTCGTGGATGAGCTTCAGCGGCTTCTGGTGTTTGTTAATTCTTTTACCCTCGGAGTTAATGGCGAATTTCGACGAGTGTACAGGGGCATATTCCCAGGTGTTGGTTCGGCAAGAAGCCACGAACTGCTTATCGACGACATCACTATCCGCATTCTCCTCCTCACCGAGAACTCTAATCAAGTTCTTCATCCAGGGAAGCCTTTTATGCACGGCTGGGTGGGTTTCGTCTGCGAGAGCAATCAGCGCTGCTTAGTCAGATTGCCCATGCTTAGACGCCAAAAGGCAATCACAGAATTGTACGTAACTTAACATCTACGGACCTGTAGGTGTTGCTTCCTTGACGTAGTAACACAAGACAAAGCACTCCATACGGTTGGCGTAGTTCCGTGGCGCAACGCCGGATTCCAAGGGCATCATGTTCGATCTGCTCAAAGGTTTCACCCAGAACATCTTTTCGGCGTTCCCGTGGCAAAACTGCTTGGCGGCTTCGAAGAACTCGTGGTGTTGTTGGAAGCCACAGAAACATCCCCCTACCCAATCATCACACGTGGTCAAATTGTTGAAGTTGTGTAGGAATTGCTTGAACTCTCCTGCTAAGAGAGGTTTCGGGAACCATTTCTTGTTCGAGTCCAGAGCATACTCGCAATCCATAATGAAACCGGTGAATGGAAGCCTGGGAAGAGTCGTGAAGGATTCAGGTGATGCGGGCTCCAGCAGAAAGTCCTTCTTGAAAACCAACTGCGGAATCTTGTGAGTGTAGAAGTAGTCATCATCGTCGACTTGCTGGCCCTCAGGAACGTTTGACAATATTCGATAACTCACACCTGTGTGCAATGTAAACGATTAGTAATTACATAGCTACGGTGCACAAATGGAATATGAAACCGAGATACGCACCTGGAAGATCCTTTAGGATGTTTTCCGCAGTCGATGCTGTCGTCGACCCGATTTTCAGCAACATCCTGCTCTCGATATTATTCCAGTAGAACTTTATATCCTTCGGAATGTTTTTGATCAGTTTCTCTATCTTCTCCTCGTGCCGCTGTTTTTCTTTTGCAGGCCGTTGTTCAAATTGAAATTTCCGGTTCTCCTGCTCGTTCTTGCAGGAGACCTTCGGGGGCACCACTCCCGCCTGGTACAGTTGTAAACAAACCCCGTTGTTAATTGAACGCGCAAGCCGATATGGAAAAAATCAGATATCGTGAAGGACGACCAGAGGGCGCAACTTAGGTAAATTACCTTCAGTAATGTACGTATTTCTCTCTCATCCCCAGCCCCTGGGAAAACTTCGCAAAACTTCCCCCAGTCTTGTTCTGGGTTGGGAAACGTAAAGGTGTCAAGCTTCTTTTGCAGCGCAATGATTTCTGCATCCAGCTCACCGTACGTCATCTTACGAGCCCAGAACTTCGACTCGGGAGCACCGGGATCCACGACAGCATCCACTGGTTTCCTTTCCTTAGGTATGGGATACCCATCTTCATCTAGGTAAGGAATGAAGCAGGCTGCACCTATGTCGTATATGTCGTTTTCGAACCCTCCCGGTTGTGTTTGCAGAAAGTTCTGCATAGAATGCCGGTTTTTCTTGAGAAAGCTCAGTTGCCGGTAGGCCGGTGTCGATTCCAAGGAGGTTGTTATGTTGAATCGTTTATGAGCCTCTGAGGCAAGCAGCATTAGGTTCTCTCGAACATTGTTGAGAGTCTTGATCTCGGCGATACGGTTGATCATATCTTTGACCGTGTACTTCCGTTCGATGACGGCTTCGTCGACGAGGTCAGTGATCTCACGTAAGTGTCCTTCGGTCAAGGGGGCCCAGCTTTCATAGAACCCCTTCGGCAGATCATGGTAGACGATCGGCTTTCCGGCTGTGGGGTCCCATTTAGGTTGCTTGGTCGTTGGTGCGTTGAGGTCAGTTGTGCCGGTCGACATACCGATTGAACGTTTACGCTTATTGCGAGATGACCCAACCGTGGCCAAGGTCGTCTCCGTGGCGTCTTCATTGTCCGGGTCAACTCCCTCTAGCAAACCTTCATTGTGGGCCTTCATCACTGAAAGCGGAAACATGAAATACCAAATCGTCAGTTAGCTACTGCAAAAACACCTAAGAGCAAATAAGAATAATGTCGGGACGGAATTCACAAAAAATGGCAGCACCTCTCTGAAGTTGTTTGAACAACTGGTACGATTGCACCGAGATAGCCCAAGCAGCCCAATGCGTGTTCTTCTTGTCTGCATTCAGCTTCTGGTGATTGAACACCTGCGTCTTCAGCGCCGCTTCGAATTCGGGATTCAAGTTCTGCTTCGGCGGCACCCGACGGTATTTCAAGTTCTCAAAACTCTTCATTCCAGCGTCTCTCTCGTTGGGTTCGGCCATCAGTTTCTCCACGTGTTTTCGCATGCCAAGAATGATCTCCGTCATGTTGCGGTGCTTCATGTAGGCGTCAATGTTGTTCTGCTCATTCCCAAGCTGCGTGCGCAAACGAATTGCACGGATCATGACTATAGCTGAGAAGCTGGCCGACCGTAAACCTCCCTAAACACTTGAGTATGTAAGCCCTGAGAAGCACCTGAGAAAACTGGCATGAGTGAGACACACCTGATTCATTTCGATGGCGCTCAAGTTCATGAAGAGACGGCATTCGATGAACTGAAACGCTTCCGTTCGATTTTCATGGTTTGCGTGCTTTGCTTCATCCGCCTTGACGCAGCGACGCTTTGCCTCCAGCAAATGCTGATGTCCAAAGCAGGTGAATCTGTAGAATAACAAAGAAAGTGTAAGTTGGAACACATATGCATGCATCCATCAACGCAATGGGTCTTACCTGTATCTGCCTTTCCCGATGTCCGCCCAAACGAATGCCTCTGGGTTGGTGCTTGTTGCATCTTTACGATTCTCTATGACGGAAATCAGGGCTGGAGATCCCGAACCGGTGTGTGGGTTCCAGTACATCATTTCGGCAATAGCCTGGGCGTGATGTTCGTCCAGTGGTCGAGGGCGATGCGCTCCTTCTGCATCATCGATGTACTGGATGGGGATTCTCCACGATGTCGCACATGGATTATTAGTGTCGACCAACTTATGCATGTCATCGATTTCCCTGATGGCCCACATAAGCAACGTATACTTGGTTTTAGTAATGCACATACACCATCAAAAAAAGCAATGGTCGTATAAGTAAATCTCAGGAGGGAAGATGCATACTTGCGAATGGCAGCCTGCTTTTTTTGCTCATCTGCCTCGGTTTCATCGGCGGTCTTCGGAGTCTTTGAAGGGGACACAATCTCCTCATCACCCTGCTCCATGATGAATGCAGGAATTGGCCGCTGCGGAGTTCCAGCTGCAGGAGATACAAGGCCCGCTGATGGGAGAGGGCTTGCCGCTGATGGCCCTGGAGCAGGGCTTGCCCCTGATGGCCCTGCACCTGCAGGGTTTGCCCCTGATGGCCCTGCACCTGCAGGGCTTGCCCCTGATGGCCCTGCACCTGCAGGGCTTGCCCCTGATGGCCCTGCACCTGCAGGGCTTGCCCCTGATGGCCCTGCACCTGCAGGGTATGCCCCTGATGGCTCTGCACGTGCAGGGCTTGCCTCGCAGGAACCTGAAGGGCTTATTCCAGAGAGTCTTCGAGATTTACGAGTGAGAGGTGTAGTTTCAATTGAAGGAGGTGTAGCCGTTTTTGTATATGGTAGTTTACGACCCGTATCGTCTCCACCAACTGCAGGTTGCGTTGGCACCTCAGCTTCAGCTTCAGCTTCAACCTCAGCTTCAGATGGAGGCCCGTCACTATCGAAACCTTCTCACAGCACAAAAGCAAATCAATTCTCAGTATTTGAATACATATATCATTTTTGTGACCTAAGACGGAGAGCGAAGGAGAAAGGGAGATAGAGAGGGAGAGATGTTTTATATCGGCTCACCGGCATCGCCTTCAGGGTTGGCAACTTGTTGCGTTGGAACCTCAACATCAGATGGAGGCCCGTCACTATCGGAACCTTTTCACAACACAAAAGCAAATCAATTCTCAGTATTTGAATACATATATCATTTTTGTGACCTAAGACGGAGAGCGAAGGAGAAAGGGAGATAGAGAGGGAGAGATGTTTTATATCGGCTCACCGGCATCGCCTTCAGGGTTGGCAACTTGTTGCGTTGGAACCTCAACATCAGATGGAGGCCCGTCACTATCGGAACCTTTTCACAACACAAAAGCAAATCAATTCTCAGTATTTGAATACATATATCATTTTTGTGACCTAAGACGGAGAGCGAAGGAGAAAGGGAGATAGAGAGGGAGAGATGTTTTATATCGGCTCACCGGCATCGCTTTCGAGTGCCGAGTTGGCAACTGGTTGCGTTGGCACCTCAGCCAAAGATTGAGGAAGAAGGTCCGCACTGCCGACACCCCCTGCCAACACGAAAGCAAATTAATTCTCAGTATTTGAAGAGATAACATTTTATCTAAGATAGAGAGAGGGAGATTTACCTATGATCCAAAGGTAGTGTTTCGATCTCACGAGTTCGTCGTCCTTTCCAGCTTCCTTATTTGCAAATCGGATGCGGGCCACCGTCGTGTCGTCTTCACGGACGCTGCCGTCTGGAGCTGTCCACGTCGGGGCGCTGTCCAAAATGTAGGCATATCCTCGTTTGTGGAATATCGGTGTGGTGTCAATGACGACGACATCTTTCTGCATCAAAGCAGTATCTTGTCCTTCAGGTCGAGGACGGACGGGCTCGTCTTGCACTGGGGCCTTTTCCGCCGCTTTTTGCAAGTTTTCGACGGACTCAGATACTTTCTCTGGAACGTTCTCCAACAGGAGATGATCTTCGGCTTTGCGAATACTCCCAAGATCTGGAAGATACTGTTGCGATCAAACGGATAGGTGAGAAGCAGCGGAACGCGATAAGCATTAAAATAACATAAAATTGACAGAAGGGGTGAATTTTGAAACCATTACCTCGGAGACAAACGCGGCCCATGTCGAGATGTGCAAAGTCGGTTCAACGATCTGGAGATTATTGTTTTTGGGGGTGTATTTCTTTGAGTGGAGTCGAGAATAATCCTCGTACTGCTCGGTGTGAATAGTATGCAATGTATCCACAAGTTCGGTGAAGCACTTGAGCATCTTTGGGAAATATTCGTTTTTCAAGTAGTCTGCTTCACCAAGATTCTTGTGAAGATTGTCGAGTCGCTCGTTGTCTTGCGTGATAAGCATGTACTTTGCATCGATAGCTCTGAAGATATCTACACGGCGGAAATCCCGGGTCGTGATGAAAGGCGATGCAGTAAAGCAGTCAGAGGCAGCAGTGTACATTTTGGGCACTGAACCAACGGGTCTCTTTTTTACGGGTTGCGCGCCAGGGCAAATGAATTTATCCATTGCGAGCATAATGCCTAAGAAGCGAGGATGCTCTGCTTTGTCCTTGTCCTTGGCGAGATCGATATACGTCTTGAACCATTGTGCAACAACGGTCATCTCGGTGTCAGCGTCAGGTGCAGGGATTTCAGGGCGACCAAATGACAATACTTTGTCGATGATGATTCCCGCTAAGAGGTGCTGAGGTACTGAAAAGAACGAATGAATTCGAAAGGCTGAATTAGAAAAGATAAGCAGAAGATAAATAAGGCCTGAATTAGAAGGAGAAGGAAAACGAAGGGAAGAATGAGAGAAAATACTGACCAATTTTCCCAGTTCTCCCAGTTCCTTGCACGGGCTGCTGTTTGGGTACGTTTCTCTTCGACATAGTATGAACGAAGTCCACGAACGGACAGCATCCCAGAGCCTGTTTATCAGCGACCACGAGTGCAAAAGGTTCGAAATTCTCGCCCGCTGCCATCGTCATCATGCCATGAATCACAAGCATCGACTCGCCGACAAGACTGTCTGCCTGCCTTGGAGTCTTGAGGAGTGGGTACTCGTAAGCTTTTGGGATGATGCTCATGCTCCACCATCCCAGACCATGTGCACCGCTTGTTTCCTTCGAATACATATCTGCAAGGACTGGAACGCTGTAAAAGTCATTATCACAAAGCTTCCGGGCAAAGGAATAGGCCTGAGGAGGCCCTTCAACTGAATCCGCGCCCTCTTCGGAAGAAGAACTCATAACCCTGCATGTCACCATGCACAGAAAACACAAATTAAGAAACGTAAATCATGAATGATATAAATATAACACGGCCCTGCTAAACAACATCATATCATATCTTTAGTATATTCATCTCTGAGCAATGGAATTATGTACACCAAACTTTGGCCCGAGATTTTCCCGGTTACCGCAGAAGGGTTTTATAACTTCATTCCAGAGCCTAGGTACTAGGTTTGTCCGTTTGCACGGCCGCGCCATTCCCCCGTTCTAGAGATGAATAACAGCAGAATATTTGAGATGATTGCATAATTATACACAACAAAATACTACAACAACAAAATATACACAACACAATATGCACAACAAAATATGCACAACAAAATATGAATAAAAATATCATATATACACGTTGTGTCCTATTCCTCCGCCCGCAAGTACAGCGGGGAGGGCTCGCGGGTGAAGCCATGGCCACCCCGGATGCGGCCTCGGCCGGGGGGAGCACGGTGGGGTGCAACAGGCTCCCCCACGTAGAGCTCATAACGGTACGACCACCTCCAGATCATAGGAGGAGGTGGTGGGGGAGGAGGAGGCGGTAAAGGGGCAACTGGAAAATGGAGCGGCAGAGGAGCAACAAATGCAGAATCATATGCGGACCGACTCAGTCGGTTCCCGCACATCTCCAAGAACAGCATATGGTCCTCAGGGAAAGGAGTGACTTCTCGGGTTCGCTTTGGCATCTTTACCTTTAGCTATGTGTTTGAGAAGCTCTTGAGTTTAAGACCTATAAACAACAAAAACACAAAATTGATTTAGCCATGTCTTTGATTCTGCCGCGCTGAAAAGGAAGAGCTGAAGGTGAGCGACTCATCCGCGGATGAGTCGCCCGAAGAATAGAGGGAGCTGAAGGGCGCCTCATCCGCG
>LGRX02019814.1:0-17763 GCA_001247695.2 Cymbomonas tetramitiformis | reverse complement strand
GGAGGTCCGCCCCTTGGCGTACCAGCTCCCCTGGTCTGCCGGCGTTGATGGCAAAGACAGAGAATCTACACCTCCCAAGGGAGTTGTGAGGGTCCTCGCGCTTTTGCTGCATCAACACCCTGGACTCGGAGACTGACTGCTGGTGGATCTCCAGGCGATAAGCGCCGTCCTCGGAGAGCCCATAGTCCTTGAGCTGGAACCACATTAGCCCCGACAGCGGGTGGTCTTTCCCCAGGCGCTTTAGGCCTCGACGGATGTCCTGCCACATAGACTCCTGGTCGGAATCCGAGCAAGAGCTGACACCGGATGAGGTTCCCGCCTTCCTTACCGGACGGCGGGCACTCGTTCCCTGGGACGAGTCCGAGCTGACTGGGGTCGTCCTGGGGAGCCGGCGCCACTCGCGAAGACACCTCCTACCCATCTGGGTCATCCGGTGTCTCCGGGCTCCAACCCACCAGGTGCTCCTCTCCTTGGCGAGCATCGTCTGCTGGTGCCATGCCATGAAGACAGCTCCAGCTTGACGTCTGCCTCTGCGCCACAGACCCTGTGTCTGGACAACATGCTGGCGCCATGCTGCGAAAGCGGACTCGACCCGGCGCCGACTGCCTTTGTCAAACAGGCCTTGAAGTTGGGCGACCTGTTGGGTGACGTCATTCCACGCTTGGAATGCCAGGCGCTGGAGCTCGCGCTGATGCGCTGACTGGTCCGTCCTGGCCCTCCATGCGACCCACGCAAGCCGCGCTGTTGCGCGCTGACGAGATGGCAGGGAGACTCCCGCACGTCGTTGCGCTGAATTCAGCGCCCAGGTGCTCCATTGACGGAGGGCCAATGCGAGCATGGATTGACGTCGCTCTCCTCGCCAAGCCGGATTGGGCCGGATGCGAGACTCGCGCCCCCGTGACTGGACGACGTCTAGCTGCTCCGGGCGCCGGACATCATCAGACTCCCCTTCTGCCGGGGGGCTCCAGTCACTGGCTCGGTAAATCTCAAAGCGCCCTGGGGCACTGATGAGATTCCCTTGCTCGCTCCCCACGAGGGAAGAGAGGGAGTACGCTGCCGGTCCCGACGTCGGTTCCTGACGGACGACCCTACTACTCGCACTCTTGCTGGACGCAGGGAGTGGGGAGAAGGGAGCTGCCGAGGGGTTCAACCCCTTAGCAGAGCGGTCCGAGTCCGACCCGGAGCCGGCGCCTACCGCCGGCGGTGCCGGAGCCTCGGGCGACGCACGCTTCCGGCGCGCCGGCTGCCGTAGCGCCGAGCTCAATGCGAGCTCGGACACTGGCTCAGCGCCACTGACCCTCGCTGGTGAAGGGGCTTTTGGTGGCGAGGCCCTACGGGGCCCACCAGACAACCCTGGAGGGGCTCTCAGGGGCGTGCGCGCCGGTGTAACCTCGAGGGCTTCACCGCCGTATTGGCGCGCAAGCGCGCGCCGCACTCCCCCCCCCCTCTCACGGGAGCGCCAATCCCGGCTGTCTGACCCGCCTGCTGCGCCCCAGAACTCCCCAGAGCCTGGGCCGGCTGGCAGGTTCGCAGCGCGAGACCCCGACCGACCGGACCCCACGGCCGAGCCGGGGGCGGCGCCGGCCCGACCCCCCCCCACGCCGGCCCGACCGACCGAGGCATTCCTCCTCATCTGAATACATGGGCATAGTATGCGTGCTATGCGTGAGACCTAATTTAGCTAAAGCCGAAAGCGTACACGACACACGTGGCAACTAGCACCTGCCGATCTAGAAATTTACCACTTGCGCCCGAGCACAAGTGGCTACACCGGCCGAGGCGCGGAGATTTCCGGAAAGGAAGATCCTAGAAAGCTAAAGCCCCATGGGGGACATCAAACGTTGCACGCTCGCAAATTAACCAATCGAAAAGCGGTTGGTGTGGCAACTAGCACCCGATCCCAGGAATACGCCACTTGCGCGCGAGCACAAGTAAGCACACCGGCCGAAGCGCGGAGATTCCCGAATAGGGGGGACTAGAAGGCTAAATTAAAGGTAGGGGAAATCCCGAACCAACCCCGAATTTCAGCAAAGGCTTACGCAAAATCGAAAAATTTGCGCAGCGCTTCCGCCGCGAAGGGTCGGAATTGCCGAAAAACGGAGACGATTTGGTTTTCCCGCACCTGCGAGTCCAAAAGCACGTATATGCGTGCTATGCGTGTATGCGTGCTAGGACTAAGGCAACGCGCGCACCTTAAAAGATTGTCGTCGGGCTAGATTCCTCCACACCGACGCGGCTCCAAGGGACCTGGAACCCTCAATCCCACACACCACCGCGCGACAAGAACGAGAGCACAGGCATTCTCGATTTCGTAGTGCAAGTACTCGCTAGCTAATCGCACAAGGCGGGGCGGGTTGATCAGAATTTGCGCAAGAAAGACAAGGAAGCAACGTGAAAACACGAACTAATTACCATTTTGTAGGAGTCTACACCTTGACTTCTTCTCTTCTTTACGGTTTCGGACTTATACTATTCTACACTTATTAAACGACCGCACGAGGTATGATTACGTTAGGTCAACTACAAGACTTCGGTTTCGTAAATCTTAATAGTTATGCTTTTGCTTTCAAGTGTATGCTTTCAATACACAATATACAGCGGATACGGCTCTTACTTTTTATGTTACAATTCTCAGTTCAGTTCATCTCCCCGAAACGGGTTACACTTAGAGTTCTTATACATTCAGGAACTCTTTCCATAACTCAACTGTACTGAGTACTCCGTACAACAGTCTAGGCACCTCACATCAACATCATTCTGATCGGTCCTACTGTACTCCGTACTGAGTACTCCTGCGTTTTATACTTAGCCGTTTTTCTTGCTCTTGTGCTTGCCTCCTAGCACATAGCCTGACCCTGCTTCCGTATCGTGTCCGTGACATCCTAGCACTGTACTGTACAGTAGTACAGTACAGTAGTACAGTCTTGTTTCACTGTCTGGGTTTCCGAGAGCATAAAGCCTCGGCCAGACACTGTTTATGTGATTATCAGTTTGATGTTCAGCGAGCTTAGCCGGACAGCGGATCTGTCTTTCTCGCAGATAAGAACAGGGGGAGCAGGGCCAGATTGAGGTACAAACGATAATTCGGTTCCGAGTTCTGAAGGCTAAACACTTCTCAAGTGCTCCACTTATTCACTCGTCACTCAGGTTGCAGGGTCAACCACTCGACAGCCGATGTCACACTTCGGCTCAACGTTCAGTTCCCGATCCGATCTCATTTCTAATTCCGATTCGTCATTCTCGATTCAGATGTTACGTCGACGGACTGACACGATGACTGCCATACAGTACTGTCATACTACTGTACTGTCATACTGACATACTGTCATAGTATCATAATGTCATACTGTCATACCCCCGACATCTGATATTCGATTTCATTGTCTTTCCGATCCCGATGCGAATCTGGCCATTCCCCGAGGATCTGACTAAGTGCCACGATGACCACCCCACAGTACTGTCATACTACTATAGTGTCATAGTGTCATGCTGTCATAGTGTCATACTGTCATACCCCGGACATCTGGTACTCATTCTCATCGTGATTTCAAGCCCAATTTCACTGTCATCGTGTCAATCCCAGATTACTCCCGATGGCACACATACAGACGCATAGACATATCGGCTCACGCTGTGCCTCCGGGCACAGGACGGTTGGAGTTATTCACACATTTGGTCGTCATCGGACAAGCACGACAAAGAGGCTTCCTCGTCGTCTGAACTCTCACCCTCCCCAGCCTCGTCCGCGTTCTCTTCATCCTCTTCTTGCATGAATGCGTCGCGCAGTAAGAGTTTGGGGGTCTTATGCTGGGATGGCTCGAAGCTCTCGTAGACATGTCGCTCGCGATGACTCGTTTGACCAACAAGTCATATTGCTCACCCGGGATCCATCGCTGTGTGCTTGCATTGACCTTTCGGCGCTCCTCTTCCGTGACCCAGTCCCAAGCTACTAATACTTCTCTCGGTGTATATGGCGCGACCTGCATGGTACGTAGATGCAGCCGGAAACTTTCAGGTTTCGATGCCTTCTCCTTCGAAAGTCGGGAGTCTGTATTCTGGGCCCCCTTTTGTGAGGCGCTCGTGAGCTTGAACGTACCACAAGTCAACCACCGTAAACATTTTTCTCCTGCACCAGAAGATAAAAGAGGCATTAGATTGACAAATCATTGTGATGCTAAAAGCAAGTATGTTGCGCCCGCACTCACATCAACAAATATTCCTCACCTTTCTCATTTAGAAGCTGCTCTTGTACCTCACAAAGGTACAGATATCTCGACCATCCTCGGCTCCTTCCAAGAGAAATACGAAACGGGTATTCCGTCCGGGCAGTCTTCTCGGATTCAGGAGCAAGCAACACAGTCATGCTACCTTTCTTCATCTTGTTATAGCACACATCGTAGTCCGGGTCGTCAGTTTCCCCCATAATATATTGCGCAAGATGATCTCGAGCTCTTCTTCCAGCGGTATTTCGTTGTGCCTCGATGTAAATAGGACGAGGTACTGGGCGCACGTGAACTGCTACGGATTCACAAAGACCCTGCACGTAATCCGCTAGTTGTGCATCCGTGTATCCACGTTCGTTAGCATCCATATCAGCCATAGGCGCATCGACGCTCAGTACTTCCGCATCTCGCGCGTGAGCAGTCAAACCACCCGAAGAAGGCATCATGGGTCCGGTGACCTGATAGGGAGCCTCGTGCAGCACCCACGGTGTCTTCTTTTTTAATACGAACGTTCCTACCACAATATCACGTTGCATTTGCACCCACCCTTCAAGAAAAGTATTTGCGCGCTTGGCTAGAAACTGAAGCCGTTCCGTCTCCTCGGTGGTTGCGACATCTGCAAAACAAACCCGAGAAACCTGAGAAGGCCGCTTACATTTGAAGTATGACAACCCAAATCGTAATTCTTAGCAGTGCAGTGGTTACCTCGAATGCCTAAGCAAAGATTCCTCTTGCATTGAATGACAAGATCCTCGATATCTTTCAATGGACTGCTCGTAGACTTCCTCGAGGTCGCCAACTGCTTCGCTTGTTTCCGTGCGCTCATCTCGTTGATGGATTTAGGCTCGCCAAAGTATGGTGAGCCCTCGGGCAGGCTGCTCTTCAATACCTTCACACCACCTTCATTTGGAAGCCAGAATGGATCGAATGAATAACGTTTAGCCTACACTAACACGTCGCCTGTGGGTCCAGAGAAAATCTTGAAGCAGTGATGGAAGCTGACATCACGCACTTCGTTATAGCATCCATGCATCCAGCCCTTGATCTCGTACACCTCATCGATCAGTTGACATTCCGGAACTACTCCATCCTTAAAGCAGTTCCTAGCCACCTCCATCAAATGCTCGACGTCCCAAACGTTCAGCCTTCTCAAAGCCACAGCAAACCTTGAAAACATCTGATCGATATTTTCGTGTGTATGTCCCACAATCAAATAGTTGATCTTCACTTTGCGAAATACCCCACGTTTGACCAGCATGGCACAATAAGCAATCAAGAAGTGGCTCTTATTGCTGCTTACGTTGTCCAGTTGTAAATACAAAACTTCGGGTAACGGATGCCCACCCGATCGTCGATGCTGATGAACTCGCTCTACTGCCCGTTGTATGACGTTCGCAAGATAGTTCGAGTTGTCAGAGTAGTTATGACTGAAATTGAATTCCATAAAACGACCGACTCCTTCAATGAGTATCCCCATGCAGTGGGTATCTATCAATGCCTTATTGTCCTTGACCCAAGAGGGCATTCGACGAAAGTGAGGCAATTGTGTGGTGCGTTGAGCCATGCCATCGATGATCATGGTGGTATATTTCCACCACTTCGGGTTGCCTTTCGCTGAGCTGGATTTGAGCAAGTGTTTGTAGTACTTCTCCCGTTCCGCCCTTGCGTCATTTCGATGCGCTTGCAATAGATTATCGATTCGTACTGCAACGCACACACCAACATTCAGGCAAATGGTCTCGAATAAGAACATGGAGAGCGAAAGTTAGAAATAAACAGACATGCAGTGAAAAGTAGGTTTTTGTACATGATCATACGAAGTATGAGTTTGTACTGCACATGTCCATGTTTGCAACAATCCCGAGCATGCATCTAGGCTAATCGAATCACATAGGTGAAAGTTGAGACTGGCTTTTTCTTTCACCTACCTCTCATTTCGGCCGGGGCGACTTGCTTGTGAAGCTTTGCGGTCGAGCATTTCTTGCACTCTGCGAACTTGCAAATTTTCGGACACTTAAGCCACTTGAAGTGTCGTCTCCAGATCGAGTACCAGTATGGTTCGCTAACCTTGAATCTGTCAGATCCAAAGTCTGGAAGCTCCTGGATAAACTTCTCGTAGACATCAAGCTTTGTCATTCCTTGAGGCAGATGTGTTTCGTTCTTGTCCGGTTGATGTTGCCCTTGCTCTTCGGAAATCTTGCGCAGGTTGTCTTTCGCTGCTGAAACCTTCAGAGAGTTTTTCGTTTGGAATATGTGACAAGCCCTGCACTTGCACTTGTCTACTGTTTCCGTGCTCCCTGAAAAGGAAAAGGTAAATTGTCAGAATGCCAAGCAATTGAAAACAAATGTTAGGTGCCTATAGGAAAATTATTTTACCTGTTCAGTGTGTTTCCGGCAATTAAATCCTTGAGAAGCTTCGTCAGCCGTCCGTGAGATATCGGCAAACATTTCTCATAAAACTTGCGACACACACGCTGAGATCCAATCATAAAATGGAGGACTGGATCATCTTGATCGGAAAAGTCCGAAGACTTTTGAAGGGTAGATACGATCCATTCTCTTTGCATTCCTTGAACACTGTTCTCTTTCGGAGATGCCGCGTTCTAGTTCCAGAATTCTGAGCGAAGATCCTTCACGTCTTGTCTGGAAATATTCGACGAACATAATCTCTTACAGCGACGTGCGAAATTGAACACTTCATTCAATGAAGCGGGTAGAAGTAAGTCCTGTGATCGAAAGGCATAAATATTACTTCCCCACTGCGTTCGCCGAGCTGCAGGGCGACTCATCCGCGGATGAGTTGCCCACTGGACTGGCAGAGCTGAAGGGCGACTCATCCGCGGATTAGTCGCCCACTGGACTGGCGGAAAGGGCGACTCATCCGCGGATGAGTCGCCCACCGAACTGTAGCCGGGCAGGCGACTCATCCGCGGATGAGTTGCCCACTGGGCTGGCAGAGCTGAAGGGCGACTAATCCGCGGATGAGTTGCCCACTGGATTGGCAGAGCTGAAGGGCGACTTATCCGCGGATGAGTTGCCCACTGGACTGGCAGAGCTGAAGGGCGACTCATCCGCGGACGAGTTGCCCACTGAACTGGCAGGGCTGAAGGGCGACTAATCCGCGGATGAGTTGCCCACTGGACTGGCAGAGCTAAAGGGCGACTCATCCGCGGATGAGTTGCCCACTGGGCTGGCAGAGCTGAAGGGTGACTCATCCGCGGATGAGTCGCCCACCGAACTGGCAGAGCTGAAGGGCGACTCATCCGCGGATGAGTTGCCCACCGACTCGGGCAGTAGTCAAGGGCGACTTCATCCGCGGATGAGTTGCCCACCTGGCTGCAGAGTTTAAGGTCGACTCATCCGCGGATGAGTTGCCCATCGGGTCGGGCAGAGCCGGTGCTGGCGACTCATCCGCGGATGAGTTGCCTCATCGGATCGGGTAGAGTCAAGGGCGACTCATCCGCGGACGAGTTGCCCACTGAACCGGCAAAGCTGAAGCGCGACTCATCCGCGGATGAGTCGCTTGCTGGAGTCGCCAAGGTGAAAGGATGCCAAAACATCACAAGCAAGTTATGCGTACAGATTATAAACCTGTTTTTCCAATAAAGCTTGTTTTTCTTGGACGGTTCAAAATTGGTCTGCGGAAGTATTCTTCCCGCTTTTTTTCAGAGGCCACCTCAGCATCACGATGCGTCAAGCTGATACGACTCTCAAGAGATTCGATTGTATTTCTCTTCTCTTGGAAAGCACGCTTGGCTGAACTATGCTTCACGCTTGTATCCAGAAAAATAATATTCGGGTTTACTAAAGGGCGTGTGGGCGTAGAAACGTCCGCGCATTGATATTGTTTCCGTATGCTTGTATCTAGGAAAATCATCAATGCTATCTGTTTTAAAGAGGATACAATCGATCCCTTTAAAACGATCGGCGATCGAACGGTTTTTAGTCACTTTGGGAACACGTCTGAAAATGCTTAGAGAAAACACTTACGGTCTGATTTGTTAAATATGCAATTTTAACTAAAGGCGGAAGGCTTGCTCTCCGGGAGTGTGCCCCTGTCCAGCGAAATAAAGATCTCTAAGATTGTATACTAATCTGAGTAATCTTTTGCTTCAAACTATTATCATATATTCCTACTTAGTATGTGGGTACCCGTTTCGCAAATAATGAAAACCCATAGCGCAACTATTGCGGGTTTCAAATTCCTTAATTCCCACCCGCTTCCGCCAAATGAACGCGTCAGCCCACAACGAGATGTGTGGTTGACCGTTCAGTCTGTGCAATTTGTTTAGGGAAAACAACGCATACGAAATACTATTTTTGCTAACGCTTCCCTCATCCGTTGCCCAGGCTCTCTTGCAAACGAGCGCGCGAATGAGGGAAGAAACGCCTAGCGGAAACGTGGACGCGGTTGACATCCGCGTTTCCGCTAGAGGTGAAATTGCACTGCCAAACGGTCAATATGTGTTTATTATGCTTATATGATATGCGTGATATGATCATGTTGTGCAGGATGCGTCCCTGTTGGGCGTGAGTCGAGTTGGCTGGCTCGAATCACGCCCATTACCCCCCCTCACAAGAACCGTCCAGCATCCTAGATTCCGAACGGATCTTGCTTCCAACCCTTTCTAATTTAAGCAGAATTGCCTGCACACTCGGTATCGTGGTCAGGAACTCGTAGAATTACGTATCTGGTTCAATGAAAGCCACGTACCTGGTTCACTGAAAGCCCCGTATCTGGTTCAACGAAAGCCACGTATCTGGTTCAACGAAAGCCCAGTATCTGTAGTTCAATGAAAGCCCCGTATCTGGTTCAATGAAAGCCCCGTATCTGGTTCAACGAAAGCCCCAAAATCTCGCTTGCGCAAAAAAAGTTGTTCCTAACACTTATTACGTAGAATGTATATGGAAAGTTATGTTGTGTTAATGCCCTGTGTGATAAATGTGATAAATACCCCGGTTTTGACCGTAGCTTAGGAGATGTGGAAGCGTGGTACGTTTTTTTCTACTCTGAAGAAGCGAAAGATTTGATATCGAAAAAAGCGCAAGAGTTTCACACACAACTGTACAAGGGAGTGGAAAGCAAGGGCAACGCACCTTTCATTTTTGATGGAGAATCTTTTACCGTGTCCTCTTTCTTGAATAGAGGACAATAAAAGGCATACCATCAGTGTGTTCAATAGTACAACGACACCCGCCGTTGTCGCAAGAAAGGCACACCCTGCTGTACTTTTTCGGAGGCTTCCTCATGTTTGCAATAACCAAGTCAACAGGTGGGGTGGGGGGGGGAATAATTCAAAGGTGATATTACACGCATGTGCTTGTGACATATAATCTATTCCCGAAAAATGGACATAATTTCTATTCCCCATTATGCACTTTTCTATTCCTCGATAACCATTTTCCCTATTTCCTCCACTATGAAGCAAACACTGCAGCAGTAACACTTGCAACGCTTTGTCACTATGATCACAAGAAAACGCAGACAGTAGCTTCCGTTCAAGTACTTCGGCAACTCACCCTCCAACGTGCGGACGGTGCGATTGCAGCTAATTGTTGCACCCACGCTGCGTCCACCGCATTCTCAACAAGGAACGACATGTCAAACAATTGAGCCAACTCAAAAGTACCGATGCTTGCGAGCAATCGTATGCGCGATCACAATCTCCAATTAAACGGTCTTCAAGGTACTTGTATGCTCCCGTAGCAACTCCGTCACTGCATACTTCCGCATGGCATTGGATGCCCCGTCACGTCGCTACCCAATGCTCGGATCTCCGCCAGCTGCATGGCCCGTCACCGTAGTCTCCATCTGCATAGCAGGTGATGGCATGCACCCATCAACACTCTGTTGGAGCTGTCTTATCGATAGTTGAAATTATTTGGGTCGCAAACCGAGAAGCATATACAATTGGCATAAAATAAATGTCTCGCGGCAGTGTGACCAATAGTGCAACACGTTTTAAATAATTAATCCCAAATGCTGGATGATCGGTAAAATAGTAATAGTAAATGTAAACCATGAGGGGTCTGCAATCTGTTGTTATAATAGGGAAAATAAAGATTCACAGCCTGCCAGAACATACGCATAACTGATGTTACATCTTTAAAAAAAAAGTGCGATATCAAAAGGCAAAAATGCCAGGCTAGGCTAGTCTATGCCTAGCATAAATTGGAGTTCCGTCACTAGTCGACTCAGGTGTTCATTCCACTCCCCTGAGGATCCGCTCCGTTCGGTATAAGTCTCCAAAAAGGGGTGAAGCGCTCGTCTGCCATTTTGTGCTCAAGCAAGAAGACTGCTACTTCAAGCCTAAACTACTTAATTCTGAACCGAAATTCGTGCCTGCATGAACATAGCAGCTTTGAGATTTCGCCTCTAGCTTATCATCGCTTCGGAACAACAGGGAAGCTTAAACAAGAGGAGACATGTAAGTGAACTCAATATGGCGTTTCACAAAGGAAGAAAACAAAGAGTCAGAAAAACTACCTGTGCTTGGGGCTGGCCACTTATTCTCGCTGCCGATTTCCCCGCATCTGCTGCTTCTGTTGTAGGAAACTTCTTCTTCATTGAGCTATACTTCTGAGACATGCAAAATTCACCCCTTTAGAATGGCCATGAATAGCATCCCCCACCACTATGAAAAGCAGGGAAATATTAGAACCAGTTTCCTACCTCATCTCCTTCGATATTCTCGTCATCATCATCAGGGCTGACGTGGGGACCAGCAACGGCAAAGCCCTCGCTGGTGGTGTACTTTCCCGGGAGTTCCTTCTCTTCCAGATATCCCAAAGGATTATTCACCTTGTAGTGCCTCACACCCAGAGGTCGCAGGTTCTGCACTGGACCGACGTCCACCAGAGTCAAAAGGGTGTCCTCTGGAGTGAGAGTTGCTGCAGCCATGACACCCTCAAGTTGATCCAGAACACGGTCCAACATAAGCGGGATGTGAAGATAAGGTTTCAGCTCCTCGTGCTCGCATGTGGGAAGATCCTGCTTCAATAAACCCCCCAAAACAGTCAGGACATGCCTCAAACACATCACTAAGGCCAGAGAAAATTTAAGGGCAACTAAGCTGGCAAATGCACAGTTCTGCTTGTGGTGTTTCTCGAGCTCAGGAGAGGTGAAAGCCCCACCGGTGTATCAGCAGATTTGCCGTCCCTGCCCTTCTTGTCCGGAGTCTTAGGTTTCTTTCCGCCCTTCTTGTCTTTGGCGCCACCCTTTGGAGTTCCAGGTTTCTTTCCTTTTGCGTCCTTCCCAGCCTTTCCACCCTTGCCCTTTGCGTCCTTTTCCAGATCGGCTAATTGCTCACTCCGGGGCTTGACAAAAGGAGCAGATGCCACTGTCAGCTTTTCAAGTCCTTGAACTCCAGTCATGCCACTCGCAAGCATCTGCCAAGCAGTACCCTCATAGAAAAGTCAATACAAAAATAGCGCCAGTTGCACATAGAGTCCGACTTTCTCTCCACCGAAGTCAAGAGAATGAGCGTGCACATTGAAGGATATCAATTGGATTTATACGACTCCTCAGCTTTTCGCAGAGAAAAGATTCCCCACATAATGCCCGAATAGGAAAGTAGAAGAATTCGTCTCGAGCCCTTACCGCAACGACGCCTTCGAACTTGGCCTGAATGGAGACCAGGGTTTTACCCGCAGTTTCGAAGTTCTTGTTGGACACCGCTAAACCCTTCTCCGCCTGGATGGATAAAGCAGGCATAAGAACAGATAAGATTGCGGCGTATTGCATGCAGGGAGCTCTTAAGGGGTTCCGATCAGGGTGCAAATACAACTGCAGCGAAGATGACTTGCAGGAGTTCGGTGGGGCACTCACATCTTCACTTCCTGCCTTGGACGGAGGGATAGTTGGACAGACTTGATCCGGGTGCAAGTAGCGGTCACCCTCGAGCTTTAGCCTCCACATCTCAGTCCAATTCAGCCGCGCAGTTTGCAGCTTGACACGCGATTCGGGCAACTCCTGCCATGCTTTCGCCTCTCGCTTCTGCAACGTCGCGATCTGGTTCTCCACGTCTCCTCGGCGCTCTGTTACAGGCGCCGCCACGGGGTATGGGATTAAAACACGCCAAGACGATGATGCGTAATAAAGGTACCTTGCGCTCTTGCTTGGCTACTTTCGAAAGAATTCCTCACTTCTACCGTAGTCGTTTGCACAGTAAAAGGAAGCGGGTGCTGCAGGGTTATAGGTGAGCGGTGCTTACGTTCCACAGCTTGAAGCGCTGCGAGGATGCCCTCGGGAGTCCAGCCCTCATCATCGTCCTGATCCTCAGGATTTTGTTCTCCCGGACCGACAATCGTGCGGTGCTGCAAGCCCAATCCAGTCATCTTAAGTCACTTTTTTCAGACCACATTCCCCCCCAGAGTTTCACCGAGCCAGGCCTGTGAGCCATCTTCTTGGAGTCAAGTGGCACAAGTTGATGACCGACTTCAAAGATTAATCGATAACTTAAACAGCAGGGATTTGGTGACGTATTGTGCGGATCACATCTTGGTTCTAGACGGGAAAAGACCACGTTGCCGGTCTTGAACCGCATTTAGGATGGTGTGCTTGAAATACAAAGTCATAAATACAACGAAACAGGGGTGCATGAGTGCCTGTGAGTATATGGGGCACCTTTAAGCCAACAGTGTGAGCAAGGCGCTCCAGCTTGACACGCATATCCTCCTCGGCCAGCTCCCGCTGCGCCGCTTCGCGCTCCTTTTCCTCGAGTTCGAGAAGCTTCTTCTTCTCCTCCATGGCTTGCTTGTCCGCCTCTGCACGCCACTGCTGCTTTAACTCTTTCATCCTCATGCGAGTCTCCGCCAGCTCCCGGCCGACCGCATCTCGCAACTCTCGCCTCCTCGTCAGCCGTTGCGTCCTCTCCTCACTCTGCCCGCCAAAGCCGCCGGTCAATCGCATAGCGAAAGAGGGAAGAAGGCAGCCAGCCGCTGTGACCGACAAGGCAGCGGGAAAATACGAGAATGCGATAGGCCACGTACACAATTTCAAGTGAAGTCTATCGTAAGATAAGTGGATGCGGAAGAAAAACGAAACGCTACGCCATGTGCAGATAAGCAATGACAACCATGCTTTCCCGTGACGGCAGCAGGGTTGGCAAAATGCACGAAAGTCACTGTTCCAGCTCGTTACCACCGTAAGAAGGTGCTTAGAAGGGGGAATACCCTAGCGTTGTAATTTTCCTGCATCCAGTTCAGGGCCTCCTCGGATTTGGCGCGCAGACGGCGGGTCTCTCGCAGATACAGCTCAAGGCTTGCCACATCTCGAGCCAGAGACGCCAGCTGCAGACACAAGTGAAGTGAGCACTGAAGTCCCAAGACACTATTCTGCTTGCAAACTTGGGGCGAGGCGGCAAAAACAGGTGGCGTGGCACCTCCATGTGCAGTCCTTCCACGTCCTTAGACGCGTCCTCCGAAGTTTCTTTTGCCCTGTTCTGCATGTGAATATACATGCTTCCTTTACGGCATTCGGTTTCCACACAGTCCTCTTGAGCTTCCGCTTCCTCGTTCAGTGCATCGCGCTCGGGCTTGAGACGCTCCAGCGCCACCTGCAGGGAGAAATCGGAATATTAGCGAGGGAAATGCCGAATCCCCTCACCGCGCTGCGCACCGTGACTTACGAAGCGGCTCGGGTAAACGGAAGCTTTTTTTGTTTTTGAGTTTCAGTTTCACAGAAAGACTGCAACAAAGCACGGACCTCATCCTCCACCAAATCGTCCTTAAGACTCTCAATTTGTAGGTTCAGTTCCTTCAGCTCCTCCTCTTTCCCGAGCCGCACGTGCTTCAAGGTGTTCCATTCCATCTTCACGCCTTGCAGGTCGGAGATAGCTGTGATTTCCTTCGACTCCATCTGGTTACTCTTTGTGCGCGTATCCGAGCGCAACATCGCCAGTGACTCCCGCACTTGCTGCAAGGCAGTTAACCCATATTTTCTCTCACTACAGCATTCACCCCTACAGATACTACCCCATCGTGACTATCACTTAATTGGTGTAATTGGTACACTAGGAGAGCAAAAGTCGTGAAAGGCGAGATCACGGTCAGCATAACGTGCACAACGCGATCCATAAGGGGAAATTGCCGAATGGAAAAAACCAGACAGAGAGGAAACAAATGCGGCGGGAAGCGCAAATATGCAACTGCTCGGCTGAAATTTAAAAGGATGGCGTCGCAGGCAAACGGGCTTTGAGTTGTTGGAGTAAGCAGTAATGAAACAAGCACAAGCCATCCGGGCTATTTGCGCTAGCCATGTCGCAAGGGGCCTCAGCTGCTGAGAACCAGCCCGCTCACGGGCGTTGAAACAGTTTTGTGCTTGGAACTGAGGTTTATCTGAAAGGCTATTGGACGAGACACTTTCACGCAACCCTGCTGAAAGCTCCCACTTGCAAGGAACCGCTTTCCGCCGGGCTTCCGTCTGCCGTTCCCGGTCACAACGACCGCTATGAAACAAGGAAAATTTCTGGAACTTTAAAATAGGTTCCAGGTCGAAAGGAAGGCCCATACACTGAGTATGGAACAATTTTGGGAGCGACGTGCAACGGTCCGAGGTTGCCCCGGCAGAGGAAAAGTCGAGAAGCAAGGAAAATAAACAACTCTGAAAGTTCCCACTTGCAAGGCTTTGCTTTCCGCCGAGCTTGCGTCTGCCGTTCCCGGTCACAACGACCGCTCTGGAATGAGGAAATTCCTGGAATTTTAAAAGAAGGTTCTAGGTCTCAAGGGAGCCCCTTACACCGAGTACAGAACATTATTGGGAGCGACGTGCCGAACGGTCCGAGGTTGCCCCGACAGAGAAAAAGTCAAAATGCAAGGAAAATGTGCGCGACCGAATTTTAATTCACAAAGCTTTAGCAGCGAATTTGCCTCGCGAGAGGCAAAGCGCGCGAATCCAGAGCATCCGAAAGGTTTGGATACCTTTTTGGCTTCGTCGATTGCAGTGCTGTAAGTCTTCTTGGCGTTGTTCACAACAGGGCCTCGCCCCGAGCGCATGGGCTGCACTTCTTCCTGAACGGCTGGACGGGCACCAGGTTTGACTTGCGCATCCGGTGTGCCACCAGGCGCGCCAGGAACAGCGCCACCATCGGCACGAGGGTAGCTCTTGGCGGGGCGCCTGTTGGCTGTGGCCCCAGGCCTACGTCCAGGCCAGAAATGTACTTCCTGACCCATCTTTTCAGTGGCCATGTCACGGCTCATACCGGCCTCAAGCCGTGGCAGCGGCAGCCGCTTGGTGCTGAAGGCCTCCTCCCCATATGGTAATCTCTCAAGGTCCATTGTGCTCGATGTGTGGAGCACGACGAGGAACACAAAACTTTATGTACTACTGAAGAAACTCCGTATTACTTCGGGAAATAGCCTTTATGTAGCTTTGCCAGATATTATTTTAACGTCTTTCAACGCTGCGACTGTTTGAGCATGCAGAACCAAAGGGTTTTACTCTGCAAAATAAAAGGTTGCTGATACCGTGCATGGAATTCTGCACGAGCTTTAAGAAGATAGCGCTCCTCGAAGCGCTTCAGCAGCGACAGAGGACATCCTGCAGTTACGCTGAGGATAATCCCCAGGCGACCGAAGTGTGCTTGAAAAGCCCCTGAATTGTGCTCAGTCTGCGTTTGATGAAGCAGCGGAATTTTGACTGCCCGCAAGAGATGCCTGCGCACTTCTTGAACTCTTATCGGGGTTCAATCAGTGATCAAATCAAACCAATTGTCTCCTCTCCAAGTTAAACCCTTTTCACAGCAAAATATCAACCGTTCAGCTCAGACCGTGTCACTGAGGTGCAAGTGTTTGGTTCGGCTGTTAAACATTCTTAGTCTAAGTCTTGAAAATAGACCGATCGGCATCACGCGCGTTTCTCAGAAGGGTATAGGAACGCCAGAGAAGCGACTCAGAAGAACTTCGGCCGACGGACGCTGTGGGCCGCCAGATCGATGGGGAGATCCCAACGATCTACTGGGAAGAGGTGCAGAGAGAAGAGCGAAGAAGACTCGAGAGAACAGCATCAGCAAATTCAGCATGCTTCTTCGGGCGTGTCGTCGACACTCACACTCGACACTCGACTGTCGATGTCGACTGTCGACTGTCGATGTCGTGTGACTCAAATTAATTTACCCCGGGGAGCCAATTCGCCCCCGGCTACCATACAGGGTCAAGGGCAGTCCCTATCCTAAAAGTTCCCCCTGCTAGCACATACATGGAGAATCCGACTAATCTAACTCTACAGCAGCCGCCATGACAACCAATCCTCTCCCACTGGTCGAGACTAACTACTGCGTCAAATCGGTAACCTCCGCGCTCATAATGGTCGGCACCCCCTGCTCCCACGCCCCTCCCGTCAACCGCCACACCCTCCCCCACCCCCCTCAAGCCCACCAAAGTCTGGCGTAAGCCCATAGCAATACCAAAGCCAATGGGTGTGCTCTGAAAACCGGGGGTGAGGGTGGGACGTCCAAGAAGAGGGGGTGCTCCGGATGCATCCATGAATATGCTAGTAACGGTAACTATCAAGAACCCATGTGCCTATGACCTCGTGCGGATTTTACTATAGTAGGTGTTTAACGGTACTAAGACTCTACAAGGATATTCAAAGCACGTTCAAAATTCGGTTTTCCGATATTGCAAGGCGTGTCAATCATTTTGAAAATGGATACGAGGCGGTGGTGTGCGGTTAGATTCGGTTGGCATGTCCGCATTCCCCATTTCCACCTGCCGTGTCAAGATACCGGTTACGTCTCCCCCCGTGTCCCCCTCCAGATTCGAATCTAGTCGATCACAAACTCCCTCTCGCCTCTCCGACTGTCCCTCTTCCGGCTCCACCGTACGGTCCTGTCCCATCGTAGTCGGGCGCGCGCTCTTCCCGTATCTCCTCAAAGCACCCGCACAGATCCCATATCGCTTCTGGATAAGGCTCGAGAACTCGTGTTCCCCCTCTACCATTTTTTTGTTATATTGGCACCATACACTAAAGAAAAACTCCGTGACCCACGGCCTCAATTTCCGGCCAAGCTTCTCCGCCACCCTCCTTCCGTGTTCCTTCTCCACCCATTCTCGAAGTTCTCCCGGGGTACGGCCGTACAAGAAGTCCTCCCGCCTGGCCGGGAGTAGCATACGTCGCAATGCTTCCATAGGCAATTTAGTCACCGTATCCGGTAATATTAGGGCTGATAAGCGAGCCCTCAGTATATTGATATAAAGCTGGTGTTTATTGAACAGTAAACACACATGCAACGTATGAGCGGGTGATGAGTGCAGGCTTCAACAGAAGATACTGCTCTAGCTCAATGCTAGCTCATCTTAACCAGATGTCTCCCATCGCATAGATGGTACCGCCATTGGGTTGTGAACCCGAGACATTGGTTGAACGACCAGTATCGTCAGAACGAATAATGCGTTCGCCCTATGATACTGCGCATGCTTGTTCCGCACATGCTAGAAGCGAAGATGATTTCTTGTTTGTTACTTCAAGATTGTATCTTGCTTTGCCATCTTCGAGTTCGACATACGAACTCTCGATGACAGGTGTCGTTCAAGTCTTTCC
>LGRX02019811.1:0-17241 GCA_001247695.2 Cymbomonas tetramitiformis | reverse complement strand
GGGCATACAGAGCAACCTAGGGGGCATGCGTTCACTGGGGCATGGGGAGTACGGACCCTGGGGGCATGGGGGATACGGTCGCTGGGGCATGGGGAATACGGTCACTGGGGTATGGGGGATACGACCACTGGGGCATGGGGGGATGGTCACCGGGGTATGGGGATACGACCACCGGGGCTTGGGGACACCGGGGGCATGGGGCATACGGTCACCGGGGCATGGGGGATACGGTCACCGGGGCATGGGGCATACAAGAGCAACTCAGGGGGCATGCGTTCATCGGGGCATGGGGGTAATGGACCCCGGGCATGGGGGATACGGTCGCCGGGCATGGGGGATACGGTCACTCTGGGTATGGGGGGATACGACCACCGGGGCATGGGGGATACGATCACTGGGGCTTGGGGCATACGGTCACTGGGGCATGGGGGATACGGTCACTGGGGCTTGGGGAATACTCACACCTCGGCCGACGGCTCGCCTGTTTCTGGATCAAAGACCATGGCTCCTTCAGCAATGCGAACAGTGCGCCACGCTGTCTGCACGTCCTTCGGTTTGACGTTCTGGTTGTTCCTGTACTGGAAACGAAGAAAATCACGAAGAATAGGACTAATCTCTGGCCGAAAGAACCCAATACGGGTGCCGTCTGTGGTCCTGAGATCGTGAACAGAACATTTGGGAGGGCAGGTGCTGATACAGTGGTTCGCGTGTTCCATGTTGACGTAGGTTATTGGAACAACCGGATACTCGGCACCCAAAGAGGAGGCAACTGGCACGCCGATCCGAAAGGAGGCAGAGCAGCCACAAAACCGCGCAGATCTGTTGTGTTTGAGCTTTGTGGCGGGACGTGGAACAACGCCTTCTGGAGGGGGAGCACATGCAGCTTTCGCAGCTTGGCGTTTCCGCCATTCGGACTGGAACCCGCAACGACATGCGTAATGATGTTTGTAGGGCCAACCATCATGCGCTGGACGAGGTTTAGCTAAACTGCGGTCCGTTTTGGGAGGTTTCGTATATGGTTTTGTCTTGGCGCTGGCGTCGTTTCTAACGCGCATAATGTGAAACTGGTTCGGATTAGGATCACTGGAAGGTGATCCGTAGTTTCCTTCGCCGCGGACAAAATCCTGTACGCGAGACACTGGAAGGTACGTTGTTGGGAGCAGTTTTGGTTTAGATGATCGCGGTATGCTTTCCCAGGACCAGTGAAGATCGTGGCGAGAAAGCGACCCCCAAGGGATCCGGTATTCTAGAGAGCCAGCGGTGCCAATAGTGAACATGGTATCGGCAAGGAGGTTGGTTGCGTCGGGCTGTAGGTTGGGGCATGTAGGTTTAGAACCCGCTGGTTCTGTGCTAACCTCCGCGGTGTTGGCATGCGCTGCAACCAGATGCGACGCAAAGCCGAACATCGCGCGTGAACGCCCGCTAAGGGTTAGGCGTGAAAAGAAAGACATGCCTTAGGAGTAGGAAAGCAGAAGACAACGGACCGGTAGAGGCTAGACACTGGTCGCTGACCTATTGGGTAACGAAACGCCCCACGCGGACGTCGTACCAAGCTGGAATGGTCCACTTAGGTACACCGTGTTGGTTGTAGAAGACCCAAAAGAATCCGCAATCTCTATTTGGTGGCAGCCAGCGCCGAAGCTGCAGTCTGAACGCGAGTGGAAGATGAATAGAACCGTCGTCTACATCTAATGAGTAGAACTCTAAGCGCCAGTGGCGAATGCGCGGAACCGCATAATTTCTGGTTTGTCGTATAGTAAAAGGATTGTGAGGACGAGCAGCTTCAGCTTCAGGATTGGGGGGACGCAGTGGTATCGCCATGTAATACAAGCAAAATGAATGCAGGGCGGCTGTTTTTTGGAAGCATTTAAGTGCTGTGAAGTGAAGATTTCGCGGGAAGAATGGAATCTAGGGAGCGGTCGTTTAGATTTCGCCAGAAATCGCCGGCGACACGAGCGTGGCAACGCTTGTGTCACGCCTTCATGAGGTCAGGTCGCGATTTCAGGTCACCATGACGCGATCGGGCCATGACATCCTTCCCACCTGGTGTCCGATAGGCTTTATCCTCTCAGACGCTATCCCTTCGCCTTGTCTGGGTCTTTTGGGCACATACCTTGCTTGCCGACTCCGTTTCTTTCTTACTAGCAGTCGCACAACCCGCAGCGCCAAGCACAGGGGCGCTTGGCTCGGCACTCTCAGATCCTGTGGGCGTTGAATCGGTGACAAGTACGGAGGAGGTGTTTTGCACAACAGGTGCAGGAGGTGAAGTTGGCTGAAGATGAGGCCCCTCTTGTTCGCAGTTAATAGCTGGCTGCTCGTTTCCAGGTAAAGCAACGGCCCTGTGATCCCTGTGATAGCTCCCGTAATAATTGAAAGCGTTAAGGTGGCTTAAGCCACCCTAAATCGTTGTTAGGGTGGCTTAAACCACCCGAAAGGTAATAGCCATTGCGCAGGCCCTTGTCCTTGCCATCGGAATCAGTGCGCGTGAGCTCAAGCCTGTTTGAACCAGGCAACTCAGAGAGGTCTATTGCAGCCTCCCAAGGGCGCTTACGCTCGCCAGTGGCCACCTGAGAGAGTCATCTGAGCTCAGCCAGACGCGTAGTCGCCCTGTCCATCTTCTGGCGCAAAAGCTTCTGCTGCGGTTGCGACAACTCGTCCCCTCCATCATGAAACGCTGCGAACGTTGCTGCATAAGCTGGCTGCTGTTGTAAATCATCAATGCGTCTCTGGCACAAAATTGCGGCGGTGTACCACTCCATACTGCCAATCAAATAATCAATATACAATATACAACTGAAAATATATACGCTGAAAATTAGATGTGTCAAGAAAGTCCACACAATCACAGAACACGGCAATTGCCTTCTCAGCAACGAAGCCGGCCTCTTAGGCCTCCGACTGATCAGAAAACCTCAGTTTTCGGATCTGCTCCGTATGACAGTCATACCGCCTATCATACTACATTGATCAGAAAACCATCAGATTTCTGGGGCCGTCCCACGTGCGCTCTTCCGCGTGTTTGCACGCAAATGCCCCGCTCAATTTTTATTTTCAACTCAAGGGGAAGGCAGCTAGGGCTTAGGCGGAGGGGGGCAATTGCTTTCCCCATTGACCCGGCTGCAAATGGTGAAGAATTAGAATTGATTTGCAGTGTTAACGGCTGATTTCGTTCTCGCATGATGCGGTTCTAGGTCATTTCATACAATGTAGCAAAGAGTGGTTGCAAGATCTTTTCGTGTGCCCGCCATATGTTTTTTTTGCGTATTTAGTACATAGCATCGGCGCCATCCCGCGGGAGCCCCGGTGCTCGAGCCATGAACGGAATGAGCTAATGAAGCGCATCTGCGCGTGTACAACGTTAAATATATGTTAGGTAAGTTATTATCAGTATTTGCTAGATATATAATTGTGCAGTGAAAAAACTATATACCGTGCTCTTTTTATTGATTGCAACCCCCTCCTCTTGCTATCAATAAATCATTTTCAGTCACAAACAATCGAGGAGGAGTCTTTCCTTAAATAACGGACTGTTTGTTTGTTTGTTTGTTTGTTTGTTTTGTTTGTTTGTTTGTTTGTTTGTTTGTTTGTTTGTTGCTTTTCGTTTTCGTTGAAACTTTAATTAATCATTTGAATTTGTTTTTATTGTCTGTCACACGACGATTATTGCATTGATATATTTAATTGCTATGCGTGTATGTCGTTTGTTACACAGCAAGTTGGCGCACGTAGTTTGTTATTTAAGTATGGTTCCCACCTATTGCGTGTTATTATAAGTTCGGCCCACAGCTAGTTGGATCCATTAGGGAACGCTGTTTTTACAGGACGACCGAGAGTTGCTGCTGCAGTTTTGGATAACACTCCGTCCCTCGAAAAGCCCGAGGTAACGTTCAGGAACCGTGCGCCGAATGAAGGGTTGCTCTAGTAGAGGGCTTCTGACTTTGGGGTCTGGGTTCGCGTCGTCCTGTTTCACACGACGTTTCACGAAGCCCACGAGCGTGCCCTGTGGTTGGCATTCCCGGGCTCGATGCTAGAGGAACATGGTCCCCCTCGAGTTCTTGGGGCAAACGCATCCCAACATCACCAGCCGTAATCAAACCTGTCTTCCGTTTCGTGGCGCAAATGATGCATGGTAGGTCCGTGGCGGACAGTTTGGCCTGAACAAGAATTTTGAAAAATTTTATTCAAAATTTAGGTCAAATTTCAGCCAAAAAAAATGTCAAAATTTTGAAAAATATTCCGTGGGGAAAATATCCACCCCCGTCTGCAATTTTTAAAGTTGGACTCCCATCGATCGATATTTTTCGAAAATTTGTCGAAAAATCTGACAGTACGAGTACAAAGACGGTAGAGACGGTGTCGGTTGTCGATGTCGATGTCGCCGCCCTTCCTTTCGTTCACATGTACAATATTCTTTGACCGTGAGACGCAAGATGCAGCCAACATCAACAGCGAACGGGGAAGAATCATCATCACCATGCTCGTCGAAGACTATTCTTCAGCTTCAGATGCAAAATCCGAATATGATATATCTGAGCTCGAGGACAACACCAACACGACAACTCTCCGCCCAGTACACCTAGACCTGGGACGTGCCGATGACGACTTGTCGGAGGACAACGACGACCGCGAACCGAGTCGCTTGGAGGCAACGTATGCACGCACGCGAGCACAACCCCTAACAAACGCCTTCGACCAGTTGAAGCAGAAAAGGAGCTCCCAACAACATGCGGATAGCGAGCTGCCGCAGCAGCCGGCTTTAGCAGCGCACGAGCGAGAAAGGGCACCTGTGAAGAAACCCCCCTCTGGAAAGAAGCGTGCAGGAGGGGGTGCACGCATCACGAAGGAGCCGAAGCCTCCGCGCCTCCGCGCCTCCCTCAGCAGCTCTACGGCTCCGAAAAAAGGGGAAATTTTTCATCAAAATTTAGGCGTCCTGAAAAAAAGGGCAAAAAAATATAGGTTCGACCCCGAAAAATGGGTCAAAACATTTTAGGTGATTTCAAAAAAAAATCTTGTTCAGGCCAACCGACAGTCCTCGCCTGACGTTTCCACTTTTCGATTTTACTTTTTGTTGGATTTCCGGCTTGTCGGTTGACACACGCTGATCGGCATCGAGTGTTATTTAATTGTTGGGATTGTCGATTATCGGTTGACACACGCATATCGGCATCGAGCGTTATTTAATTGTTGGTTTTGTCGATTGCAATTGATGCATGAGCGGGAGCCCGCGGCTTTAATTATTTTATTTTTTATTGGTTGTCGTACCATACGTACTTGGCCGAATTATTAATTGGATTTGTCGTTTTAGTTCGAGTACAGCGGCTAAGAAATAATTAATTTATAAAATCAATAAAAAGAGCACGGTAAGTTGTTAAACCCTAGGATAGGGTTTCGGAGATCAGAACGACAAAGTGTGTCGATATAAAGAACAAGTCTACATAAATACCAAGGCTGGTTTCGTACCTACGGGTGACGGTCACCCAGCCTACTAGAGGCCTACCCTGGAGATAGTAGAAGTCAAATTAGAACTACTGAAAATCACTTAAATGACATTAAACTAATAGATGACTTAAAAATTAATAGAAGTCGATAGAAGTCGACAGAAGTCGCCAGAAGTGGTTAAAATTCCGTCAAAATCCTTTAAAAGTCCACTTAATGGAGGGGGCATATCCTACGACCTTAGTCACAACGCCGGTCGCCCATCGGCATGAAATTGACTCAATAATATATTGACTCCTTGGCCCTTTGTATAACGCGCGTTATAGCACCGACGGGCGTCATAACGACTGTACCCGTCGCAAGATTTAGGCGGTATAAAGGAAGTTTAATCACTGTCCCCGCTTGCAACACGTGGCTACCCGTTTTCAGCGTCGTCTCCGTCAGTGAACCCCCGCCGCCAACCTCATCATCCCCCGCCCCCACCCACCCACCCACCGGCCCACGCACCGCCAGTACCACCCGAGTACCACCCGCGCACCGCCCCCAGCGCCAGCGCCAGCTATGCTTCTAGAATCTACGTTTTTGCACCGGAAACCTATACGATTTTTCATTGTTTCCGGTACAATCAACTTTTGCACCAGGAATATTCATTGTTCCGAAAATATATAAGAAAGTGCATATTTTTGTAGCAAATATTAATTGTTCCGTAAACACGCAATCGATATTTGCTACATAAATAAATATCCATCGCTCCAGAAGTACATAGCAAAGGTTGATTGTTCCCGGTACAATCAAAATTCGCTCCCAGAATAGTATAAATCCTAGTGCACATTTGTTGTACATATTCAATCATCAAGTGTATCGCACATGACTATTAACCCCTAAACCGTCATAACTATTTTTGGTTTTGGTTGAAGTCAGTGTTTTCCATATACCCGCCGCATACGAAGGCCGATTTGCGTTTTGAGCATACCACTTGAAACGTATTTCAAAGGCGCATCGTACTGCATTGTTCAAAATTGAGCATCGAGTGAAAATGCGATGTCACCAATGAATGTATATCTCACGCATTGCGGCGCTGAATGCGTATCCACTGCCCCATGTAAACCCTAACCATGACCCTAGCATGCTTTGCATAACGCCTAGCTATGTGTTGAAGATGTAACGTGACCTAAATAGGGTTGAGCATGCGTATTTATACGCGCAAACCATAACCGTGTGTTGTGTCAAACGATTTTCACACTCTTCATCGTTCGAGCTTGCAAGCATGCGGCAGTTTTGAGGGACATTGGGCACGCAGTTCGATGCGCATAAGGGAGACCTTTTCAAAACTGTTTTCAAATGCATTTTTGGATTTTAGACGGCTTCAAAAATCAATTTTAGGTGCCCTTGGGTCATATATGACCCAGGAAACGGTTTAAGGGTTAAAGTCGAGTGATGAGCGTTGCATTCGATTTTTTTCGTTATTGCACGTGTGTGCCGCGCAAAGGAAGCTTGGTGGGTATTCTATTATCCCTTTTTAGTCTCTCCGGTATTCCCTTAATCCCTCCGGCATCAGTGTGTGTACCTTCCGATATCATCGATAGGCCCGGCGATATTTTTTGTGATGGCCCGGCGACGGTCCGGCAGGCCCGGCTAAAAAGTACGAACGGCCCGGCGACGGCCCGCGCCTGCCCTGGAAGCATTTTTAAAGGCTTATTATTATACCTAAATTGTGCGTGTTAGAATCGACATATATGGTTACGTGCGTACACAATGATACAGAAATCGGCCCTTGTGCGGGCAGTCACTTAGACAGTCTGTCGTGTGATGATACCGGAATGCTAGCATGCGATAGCATAGTAGGGCTTTATTTAAATTCTGATGGACGACTAAAATGGGCCGATTAATAGCGAGGCGGGGGTTCTAGCCATCTGGCGATATCGCATGGGCCCGGCAATGGTCGGGCAGATCTGGGCAGATCAGACGTGGGGGAAGCCCTCAAGCGCGATAGGCCCGGCGCAATTATTATAAACAGCCCGGCAGCGGCCCGGCGCGATTTTTGGGGGCCTCCGATGGCCCCGGGCCGGCCCGGCAGGGTAAGGTACACACACTGTGCGGCATTCTATTATCCCATCCTAGTCTCATATCCGGAACTTGACTGACCATTTCGAGCCGGCTTCCGTGTCTTGAGCACCGCGATAAGGTATATATATATATATATATATATACCTTACACCTTATATAGATCTGCGTCTCCATTACCCACATAACCTAGAGATATATACCCGACTGATATATCCGTAATATATCTGTACGATTTCGAACTATTTCAGAATTCACACGAAAGCTATACTGGAGACTCGCGGCGGAGATATGATTAAGTGAATCAACAAATAATCGGAACGGCTAAGTAAGAAATTGAAACCTAAACCCCGAACAAGTATACTCCTATACTAAGTAGTCCGGACTTTTCACATATCTGGGAATCTGATAGGGGGCCTGCACCGAGACTCTCGGGAGGGCTGCCCACCCGTATTCCTACATTTTTATGGAGTTTGTTTTTGAATCACGATGCAGCCACGATACGGTGCTTAATCTATGCTCGGTAAGGTTGAAGGTGCGTACGCATTCGTTTGGTGCTGGGGAGCATATGACTGCAACCATATGAAATTTATTTGAATTAATGAAGTGAACTAAATGATCTTATTAAATCCGTATGGGCATCGATTAAAATGTGATTTTGGACTGAATTTATGTCACACTTATCATTTGGTAGTTGTGTCGCGATTATGAACAGCGCTGTGTCGTGGCGGCGGGTGTCAGGGTGGCCAGGCTGCTGAGGTTCCGGGTGTGAGGGTTGGCGGAGTTAGGGCGCGCGGGCTGTTACGGGGGAAAAATTTTGTATATATCATGGAAAGTGAAAGGTTCAGGAAACAGGGCAAAATCGTGGAAAAGGCCCTATTCTGGGAGTTTCGAACGTGCACGGGGCTGGTGAGCATCCCCAAAGGTCCTGACGGGCAACCTGACGAGAAGGTGCCGGGTCAGAGTGGAGTCCTAAAGGGGAAGGCGAAAAGGGGCAACTCCGGCTCGGGAACCACGCAACGAAGACCAAACGGGCTGCTGGGCCCGACTTCAAAAGGGATACCAAGGTCCAGCAGCCAGCAGAGACCAAATTCACAGCTCGCTCGGGCTGGCTGAAAAGGTTGAATTCAGCCCCCGCGTTGGGCCAACCAGCCCGAGTGGGAATGCCCAAAGAAGGTAGCGGCAGTCGGCGCTGAATTCACGGGGTCGGCTCAGGCCACAACAGCGAAAGAACACAGTTGGGTAAGGTTTGAGAATTCATGGTGTCCAGGCAGCGATAGAGTGTGGTGAATCCACTCTGCAGTCATACAGCCGGAACGCGCGTGAATGCACACTTGAAAACGGTCACAACGGGGTCCGGAAAGAGGAGCCGTTGACTCTCGGGGGTCTGAAAAAGTCGTCAGAGGTGTTGAGCGGTGACGTCGTCTGAAGTGGCCGAGCTTAGCCGAGCGTGCTGAATTTCCGAGCTTGTGCTGAATTCGGGTTTTTAAAACGGAAAGCCGCTGGCCGTCTCGGCGTCGCCGTGCACCTTCTCAACACTCTTAGGGTGGGAATTCACGGGAGTGCGAACTATCGCGCCTCACCTGAGAATTCCCTCGGGAACTTGGTAAAGAAAAGTAGTCGTAAACGACGAAGACGATGTCTTCGTGCGGACACGTAGAAGGAAGCAGCAACGGCGTTAGTGAGTGAAGCTAAGGCTGAGCTGCGGCACGCACACATACCGCAAACGCACGCACGCACGCATGAATTCAGGGTACACTTTTGCGCGCCTGTTCATTGTCGTGCGGTGAATTCAGAGGTGCTCCAGACTCCTTAGGTGCATAGCGGGTCCCTGCACGACTGTCCGTTCCTTGCAAGAAAACACGGAAAGCGTTCACTTGGCACACGGTGTCTCGGGCTTACCTCAACTGCGCGGAGCTGCGGCCTTTAGTGTTGCGGATTCGCCTTTCGTTATGCGAGTGTGGATCTACGCCTAGCCGGTGTGGCCGCGCGAGCGGGGTTGCGAGTTCGGGGGCACTGAATTCAGGCTATGCGCTACGTGAGGAGCGCGTATCAGACAAACTGTCCCTGACTGATTCAAACAGGCGCTTAGTGCGTGGGGATCTGCAAAGTCGCTGTAAATTCAGCGAGGAAATATATATTCGATACAAATTTACGCAAGGCCAAGATGATTTTGAAAGGTTCAGAGTTATCTGCAGAATGTTTTGAAATCGTTTCTATGCTCTTTAAGAGCTCTTTTCCTACAGCTGCAGCTAGGCGTTTTGTGTCTTCTCGGTTCGCGATGTTTCGCCTTCTCCAATCAGCGATCTACTTCCTCATTTGAACTGTCGCCAAATGCTACATCCCGTTGGTGACTCTTGAGATGCTTCTGACGTTGGCTGCTGTTGTGACGTGGTGTCACATGTGGTGCGTCCACATCGAGTTGCCGTGAACCTCCGCGCTTGGGGCGCGGCGCAGTGCTTCGCGTTTGTACTCGTTGGTGTTGCAGGTGCCAGCGGTGATCCGGTGCGGCGAGCCGGAGACTTCATCCACGTGGCGCGGATGAGGCGCTGTGGTGCCTGTGATATTCCTTGATCTTCACGAGGCCGTGGATGGGCTCAGCCTGGCCCGGCGGGTGTCGCGCCACGCCCGGTGGACTGTCGCCTAGTTCGTGCGGGCGGGAGCAGTTCAGAGAGAAAGCATTTTGTAGAACAGGAAATGGGTCAGGGCGAATGTAATTCGAGTTTGGCGTTGTTGTCGTACGTGGTGACGTGGCTGTCGTGCTGCTGAATAACTGACTGGGGTGTTTTGGGTGGATGTAACGGCTGATACGCCATGGGTGGCACCCGTGGCTGCTGTGCGAGGGTGCTGTTGTCGTGACGCGTCGTACTGTACCGCGTTGGCGTGTTTTGGGTATAACTAAGATGCGTGACAAGCGTCATCGGGCGAATAACTGATTGTGAGGAAGGGGTCGTCTGAGGGGCGCCGTACTGATCGCGGGTTTCACGGAGTTTCGACTCGCGAAAGGGAATGGGCCTGTGAGGTTTGCTCCTGTAAGGGTAGCGGTCAGGAAGGTTTGCCTTCGGACGTAGGTACTGGCATCTGCTTTCCTGGTGGTTTGCTGAAGCAAGATTTACATCGGGCTGACGTGGATTGCTGGTGGTATCTGAGCGTGAAATTGGGGTGGTGGTGTGGCTGGTATAAATTATACGTCGCCTGGTATAACTGGCACACGGGCGCACTTGGGGAAAAGCGATGTTGCGGAGTGGGGGAAAATGGTGACAACTGGGCGCGGGCGTGAGAATGACTGTCTGAGAGGTGGCAGGGAAGTGGCGAAGCTGAGAGCGCAAAGGGGAGGGAAGGCCTTTGTCGGGGCTGCGAGGGGGCCCCCTCCCGGCCCCAGGGTTGGGCGTGTCTATAGTTGTGACAGCTGTCGCGATTATGAACAGCGCCGTGTCGTGGCGGGTGTCAGGGTGGCCAGGCTGCTGAGGTTCCGGGTGTGAGGGTTGGCGGAGTTAGGGCGCGCGGGCTGTTACGGGGGAAAATTTTTGTATATATCCCCCCCCCAGCTGAGGGCGTACTGGGCAGGGAGCCTTCTGCTGGTTGGGACGGGGAGAGTGCGATGTGTTCGTCAGGGTGGGGAGCTGATGTGGCGGAGTGTGGGGTGGGCTGGCTGCGGCTGGTCGTGTGGAGTTGGGGGAGCGGCTGCGGCTGGGGGCGCGCTGATCTCGAAGTTCAGTGGCAGGGCGGTTGTGGCTGTGGGCGTGTTGTTGTCGTCGTTGATGGCGTTGGAAAAATTTTTGTATATATCCCCCCCCCAGCTGAGGGCGTACTGGGCCGGGAGCCTTCTGCTGGACGCTGAGGTGGTGGAGCGTAGGTTAGGCTTGCTGCGGTCGGTTGTGTGGAGCTGGCTGAGCGGCTGCGGCTGAGGCGCGCTGACCTCGAAGCGTAGTGGCTGGGTGGTTGTGGCTGTGGGCGTGTTGTTGTCGTCGTGTCTGGTGTTGGGGTGTGGCACCCGGGCTGTGGGCTTGTGCTGGGATTTTTCTTTTTCTTTTTTAGGGGAATGTTGCGTTGGGGCAGCACGTCCATATCGCAAAAATGAGACACGCGGGCGTAAATGAGAAAAAAATGAGAAAGCATTAAATTGTCTGCCAAATTGGTTTTTGGGGTTCTGAATGACAAATATGAGGGTTAATTTGAATAGTCCTTGAAGGAATTTCGAAAAATCTGGTTTTTGACTCTTCAAAGTAGCCACGCGAGTCACGCGGGCGGCAAGAAAACGGGAAAGGTGGAAGTATCGTGTTAGGTGTGGAAAGTTATGATTTTGCCTTATGTTTGTGAACGAAATGTTAGATTTTTGCACTATTAGAATATGTAATATTTTGACATTTCCAAAAATGCAACTATTTGCTTACATGGGAGAGATCCAGCAGATTTATGGCCCATTTTAGGGTGTTTGGAGGGTCACGTACTAAAATTCTTCTCATCGGGCGAAAGTGAGCAGCAAAGGAGATATTTTCAAAAGCTATTGTGCTGGAAAAGTTGTTCGGGAGTGAAACCAACCAGGGGTGATGCTCCCTCAGGCTTCATGTGACCCAACATGGGCATTCAGCGGGTAAATTTGCCCTGAACAGGCTATTCCAGCACGATTCTCGGCAGCTAAGAAGACCGGTTAACTGTATTATTTCGCGGGAAACATTAAAATACGTCAGAGGCAAAATATCCCGCGGCAGGTGTTCCTACAGGTGTGCTGCACATGGATATATCGGGGCGTCCAAGGTTCAGGGTTTTAGGGTATATGTTGGAGGAGTCGTAACCGGAGGTCGTTTGCACACACCTGCGTTCGTGACATAGAACCACAACCCGCACCTTAGACTACCTACACCAGTATGGCCAATATTGGAATATTGCAGTATTGGATATGGCCTTTCGATACTTTTACGTTTCGCGACTGCCAGTTACAACAAGCCCAATGGGTTCCTGAAGACCCTTTAATTCTCCGCTTGTGGCAGCAAGCGCGGGAACAAGCAGACGAAGACTGGGAGGACTTCGGGCAACATGCAGTTAATCTCAGGACCTATCACTGGTGGAGTTTTTGGCCGATGTACGTCCACGGCCGTAGATCCAGCGAAAGGTTCGGTGTGAGGCATCTCGTGTACTGGTATGAGGGCGGGTGGATCTACCACCGATACTCAGATTTGGAGTGGCGGGCCTGGCGAAATAGAAACCGCTACAGCGAAACAACGCACGGTGCCCTGACAGAGCTGGAAAGCGATCTGCTGCAAGAAGATGATAGGAGATGCGCAGTTTGCGGGCGTATGTTAAGAACCTGCACCCTGGCGCGCATATTTGATGCTAGCGCGTGCAATGAGGAGACGTATGCTTGGTAGCTAACACTTATGTCACGTGACTGTACACAAATAAACCGTATATTTACATGTATGAAAAACAATAAGTTTCACGCCGTGTTGCCATTGTAATCTAGTGTGCGTGCCACGAGGAATGAATGAGGCTGTGTTGCTTACCTTCACCTGTCCAACGCCTCGGAGGCCAAGTTTTCCCTGGCCACCTTCAGAAGTTCTGCCTTTTCAGGTCCTCCTGGAACTCCGCCGACAGCAGGTTTGCCAGGAGGTTCGTCCCAGCAAGTCAGGATCTCGCTCGCATCGAAGTCGTACCAACCTGTCACTTTCGGAGCGGCTCTCCGGAAGGCGTTCTCCGCGAACAAGCTGTTCAAGTCAGAGAAGGTTTTGCTTGTTCTCCTCGTTCTCGGCATAAGCAGAGGCGCACATGGAAGCCAAAACCCCCACTTCACTCTGTTCGTGTTCAGATCCACCTCCAAGACCTCCACGAAATGCATGGGCATGGACACGGCGTTGTTCCCAGGCATGCGGATAGTAAAGCTGCAGCCGTCGTTGCCCGCGGCCACCGTAACTGCGATACTTTTGCCCGCACTCTTCGCCAGCATGTCGATGGTGTAGTCCGTAGGAAGGTTACGGTAGGCCAACGGTATGTCGTCGTCCGGGTCGTCCGAGTCGTCCTCGTCGTCCTCGTCGTCCTCGTCGTCCTCGTCCATCGAGACGCCTGCGAACTGTCCAGTGGCCGCCTCCGGGCGATGCGCGTTCTCCACCTGCTCCGCAATCTGATTTGCATCCTCGAAAAAGCAATCGTCGTCAGGAGCGAAGCTGTCCGTTATAAGGGCGCCTGTCGGACCGATCACAGAGGCCGCTCGGAATAGCACTCGTCCCTTTTCACGACCCCGCGCTTGTCGAGACTTCCCGGGTGGAGACTTGCTCCCTGGGGACGCCTTTGCCAATGGCGAACTGCGTGCACGCTTGTCGCTTGGAGCTCGTGCTTGATCTCCCTGTGGCGCTGCAGGAGCAGGGCATCCTCGGCCACCTGCGCCTGGCCCTCGTGCTGCCGGTGCCTGTGGTCGAGTAGGCATAGCTTCGTTGGTTTGCGGGCCTCGCGCAGCAGCTCCTTCTCGTCTTGCCTGTGTAGTGGCTGTTACAGCCTCGAGTGATGGCGCCGCCCGCGCAGCTCCGCCGGCTTCGGAAGTTCTTGCAGGCAAGGCCTGCTCCGTACCCGGCGACGCATCCTCCCCGGTTTCCTCACCTGTCGTCGCTCGGCTTTTTTTTCGAAGGACTCTGAGTTGTTCGTGGTGGGCCTTTCGGGCGACATCCGTCGCTTCAAATAAGGCCTTCGCCAACGGCTCCTTGAGTGGGCGTTCAGGAAGTTCAACTCCCAGGTGGTGCAGCGCTGCTTTACACTCGGCCACCGTGTACCTGCAATGGCAGCCGACGCGTAAGACATACAGCTAAGACTCAGGTAGGCATAATACTTGCAAGACCTAACAATGAAATCGAGGTGCTCGCAACCGACCAACGGGACGAACCAAAAATCGACGGACTCGACGTCCCTCGCTTTCTCCACGCACTTGCGCACGATCTCTTGTGGAGGTTTCCGCGGAAGGTCCTTGCTTAACACGTTGCGACCATCGGATAACACTTCGAACTGTTCGGGCATCGTCCGTTCTGGCACCTCCTCCTGCACTGGCTTCTTGTGCCAGGCGTTCTCGTAAAGCTCCTTCAAATCCACAGGAGCCTGTGGGGTCGGCGTCGGTCCAGCCCAGGCATCGTAGTCCTCGGCGGTCTTGGGCAAGGGAAAGTACCCGAGCAACGTGTCCAGCGTGTCACTTGGAATACGGTAGTGGATGTAGTCGCACATGCGACTGAAAGCAGTGCGAGTTTCCCTCTCTTCCTTCGGGTCTAGCGGCTTCACCCCTTCTAACGTGGGGCTGCTGTCGAAAGCTGGGTAAGTTTTCATTACCTCCAGGCCCTTACGGAGATCCTCATCCACTCCGTCAGGCATGTGGTTTGCGTATTGTTCTCCAAACTTGTACTTCAGCCGTGTAACACCATCCACGTCCTTCTCGAAGTGCATCAGGTGTGTACGCCTGACTTTCCCAGAATAGCCTTCAAACTTTGGGTTTATGTGCGGCTCCAGCCAAGCCTTGAAGTCCAACTGTTGGCCTTGTACGTCCGTGATTTTGGTGAACTTCTTCACCGGCCAGCTTCGTAACCAGCCAATCCACGATTCCAGCGTCAACAGCCACACTCCAGATTTGCGCGCGTCTTTCCCAAATATGAACATCTTGATGAGTCCAAACCAACCGTCGCAGTCGTTATGGGTGTGCGCGACCATCAGACGGTGGAAGACAACCACGTTGTAAATATTGTAGTGCACCAACAACGCACAAAACGCGAACGTGTTCTTGTTCCAGTTTTCTGAGCCACCATCCAGCTGCAAATGAAGCTCCTTCCGGAAGTAGCGCTTGCCCGCGCGACCTTGTGCGGTGTAGTGCAACAAGTTCCACAGTGTCGTGAGCAGCATGTTTGCACCCTTAGCCCCGCTCCAAGGGAGCCCAACGGAAAATAGAAGCAACGAGCCATGAAGTATCGTGAGCTGCAGGTGTAGGTTAAAGAAATGCTGTTTCTTCTCGCTGATGCCCTTAACTTGATGCGGGGCATGCGGAACAACCGTGTTCTGATTTGCCGCGCCGTCCGCCGCTATGGAGTCGATCCGACCGTCAGGGGTCAGAACCCTCCTTCCGCCTGAGGTCATAACACGTGCGTTGCAACCTGTGAATGTAGTCGTGTCGCGCGAAACGAGCAGAATAGGCGTCCCAGCGTGCAGGTTCGCGACCCTGTTGTCCAAGAAGCTGAGCCCTCTCTGCACCCAGATCGTCACATGTCGTGCAGATTCCGGACACCTCCACCTTCGCCCTTACCGTTATGTCTCGAGCCTTGAGCAGGTTTTTCACGTATATTTTGAAGGTTTCAGCACATACTGCCCACTGGTCCTCTGTGTCGAACTTATACAAGTCGTACTGCACACCATAATCGATGGGTGGAATTTGGCGCGCACCACTTACCGGCATCCTCTGTGGTGCTCCTTTCAACATATTCGAATCCGCCCACTCGCGGAACACCTCCTCGTGGTAGGAAATCTTCGTCACCACCGCCTTCGCCACAGGGAATGCAGTTGTTGCCGGTAGTTCCCCCTTCTCTTCAAGGATAAGTGCCTTATATCGCTGGTACGAGCTCCTGGGGAGCGCCCACACTGTTCTGAACGCCTCCTCGCAGATCTCCTTTTCGAAAAGCTTCAGGGTGCCAATAACACGCTCTCCAGACTCGCGCTTCACGATCGCTTTGCGCATAGTTGCCATAATGTAAGACTTGAACTCAGTTTGGCCCATGCGCTCCTTATGGTCCATATTGCCCTTGAATGTGCTGAACAAGAAACTGCAGTTCCGATCGCACCCACAGCTGAAACCGCCCTCGCATAGTCCGGGAATATTGGACTGTGCAATTTGAAGAGTCTTCTGCTTTGACAATCTCCAGCCGCTGGAGTTGCTGCTATTGCTGCTCATCTTGCGAGACGCGTACCGTTGTTATGCTGTTTCATATTTGAACGCTTACCTGATATGAGGGTCCTTGTTTCCTAGAACTTGGGCGGGGTTATGACCTTGACCGCCCAAGTTTTCTAGAACTTGGGCGGGGCGATGACAGTGACCGCCCAAGTTTTCGAGAACTTGGGCGGGGCGATGACCGTGACCGCCCAAGTTTTCGAGAACTTGGGCGGGGCGATGACAGTGACCGCCCAAGTTTTCGAGAACTTGGGCGGGGCGATGACCGTCACCGCCCAAGTTTTCGAGAACTTGGGCGGGGCGATGACCGTGACCGCCCAAGTTTTCGAGAACTTGGGCGGGGCGATGACAGTGACCGCCCAAGTTTTCGAGAACTTGGGCGGGGCGGTGACAGTGACCGCCCAAGTTTTCGAGAACTTGGGCAGGGCGATGACCGTGACCGCCCAAGTTTTCGAGAACTTGGGCGGGGCGATGACCGTCACCGCCCAAGTTTTCGAGAACTTGGGCGGGGCGATGACAGTGACCGCCCAAGTTTTCGAGAACTTGGGCGGGGCGATGACAGTGACCGCCCAAGTTTTCTAGAACTTGGGCGGGGCGATGACCGTGACCGCCCAAGTTTTCGCCCAAGTTTTCGAGAACTTGGGCGGGGCGATGACCGTGACCGCCCAAGTTTTCTAGAACTTGGGCGGGGCGGTGACAGTGACCGCCCAACTTTTCGCAGACTTGGGCGGGGCGATGACAGTGACTGCCCAAGTTTTCTAGAACTTGGGCGGGGCGATGACAGTGACCGCCCAAGTTTTCTAGAACTTGGGCGGGGCGATGACCGTGACCGCCCA
>LGRX02019810.1:0-14192 GCA_001247695.2 Cymbomonas tetramitiformis | reverse complement strand
GCCCTGGATCCCAGCGTAGCCATCATAATTCCCTGTGTCCTCGAGGCTTGCCAACCTCCTTCTGCTGATGTGTGCGCCTGCTATCTGTGCAGTGCGCTCTGATAGGCATCGTGATGCCACCAGCCTGTGCTCAACCACCAATACGTACATGCATCTGTCATACGGCGGCGCAAGTGCGTGTTCTCCAGGCTCGCCAACCGCTGATGTGTGCGCCTGCTATCTGTGCAGTGCGCTCTGATAGGCATCGTGATGCCACCAGTTCGTGCTCAACCACCAATACGTACATGCATATGTCATACGGCGGCGCAAGTGCGTGTTCTCAAGGCTCGCCAACCATCTTCTGCTGATGTGTGCCCCAGCATATGTTGATGATAGTGATGAGCTGTCCTCCAGCTCAGTGATAGTGGTGTGTAAGCTCCAAGCCCATGATGATGACGCAACAACCCCAGAGTGCTCCGCCTCTCTCCCACGGCTGCAATGATAATGCGGGGCCTCTAGGCCTGCCATAATGGCGAGCGCGTCCCCAACCTCAGGTGTGCGATGGTGGCGAGCTACCTCCGAGCCCGCGATGAGGGCGTGTCATCCCTCCAACCCTGTAGTAGTGGTGGCTCTCTCACCCCATGGTCTCGTGTGTGCCAACTGTCTGGGCTGTGTGCTCACTAGTCGTAGATGGCAGTGCTGCTGCCTGGTGATCCTGCCTCGCATGGCTCTCTTACCTGATTGATCTAGCGTGTCCCCCAGTCGCTGTGTATGCGTGACCTCTGTCTGCGCACTGTGGCTCAACCCGCCAACTCTCGTGTGCAGTGTGCTCACTGCTGTGTGCAACATCAGTAATGCTAGCCCCCGCGCCATGCGCCCAGTAGTGTATACTGCGACTGCTGTGATGTCCTCGAAGTGCGTGCAGGCACATGTCCTAGTGTCTGCTCCAGCGTATATCTCAACTCGCCAGCCATGTAGGTGTCGTAGTCCCTGAGCTCTGCGCTCAGCAGTGTGTACGCTGTCCGTGCGTCGGTGCCACACACCGTGGTCTGAGTGTGCTGCCATGTGTGCCTGCCAGCGTGGTGGCAGTGCAATACAGCTCCACGTCTATGATAATGAAGTCCATGATGTATATCGATGATGCCCTACCTCCAAGTACGTGGCAGCCGTGTGCTGTCTCCAAGCTCTCGATGGTGACGCGCTGCTGCTGCTGCTGCTGCTACCAGGTCTGCGATGGTGATGAGCTGCCTCCGAGCCCACAATAAGGACATGTCGTCCCCCCAACTATGCAATGGTGGCGTGCCACCTCTGCGTGTCAGCGTCAGAGTCTGCGCTCTGAGTGCACGTAGGTGAAGTCCCTCCAACACAAAGGTACCAACGTCCTCAATGGTGATGCTGCCCTTCTAAGTGCTCGGTGAGCGTGAGCGAGCTCGGCGTAGGAGCCGTCCCTCCAGCACTGCGCTGCTCCTCCTGCTGTGCGTGACGTACACGTCCCACGCGAATGGATGTCTGCTGCGACCTCCCTCCACGTATCAGGTGCGTGTGCAGGTGTCTGCTATGTGCACCACAACTCCAACCACTGCTCAGCTGCCCACCAGCTTCAGTGTGTCCTCGATCGTGCGCCGTCCCTCCAGCTCTGTATGACCAAGGTGGGTGACGGTGGTGCACTGTGCCCCTCCACGGTTCGTGACAACAGCGTGCTGCGCCACCTCTCCAAGCGCGCGCGATAAAGTGTGACGCCACGGTCCTCGATCCAACCTCTGTGTGCAAACGCGTGTGGCCATCGAACCAAGCCACTGCGCTCCGTGCGCCTGTCAAAATCCTCTCAGCAATGGGTGCTCTGCGACACGCCAACAAGCTCCAAAGGTCAGTGTGCTCCACGAACTCCACGGCCACAATACTGCTGAACTGCGGCTGCTCTCTCCGAGCCTCAGGCCAAGTCTCTCTCCCACGGCTGCAATGATAATGCGTGGCCTCTGGGCCTGCCATAATGGCGAGCGCGTCCCCAACCTCAGGTGTGCGACGGTGGCGAGCTACCTCCGAGCCCACGATGAGGGCGTGTCATCCCTCCGACCTGTAGTAGTGGTGGCGTACACGACTGTCCCTCCAGCGCTGCATTGTTCCTGCAAGTCCTCCTCGACGGTGTGTGCTCCGGCGCCTGCGTGTACTGTGTGTGCGCGTGAAGGCTACTGCCACCTCATGTCAGCGGAAGTGACGTACTGCCACCGCCCCTCTGAGGGCTACGAAGGTGACGCGCTACTGGTGCTCCCCCCCCCAAGTCTGCGAAGGTGATGTGCAGCTGCTGCCCCCGCCTCAAGTGCTCGTCAATGATGTCCGACGTCACACTGATGCAAGTGCTCGTCGGTGATGCCCAGACGCCACAACGCTACGGGTGCTCCTCTCAAAGTGCTCGTCGGTGATGCCAGACGCCACACAGCTACGGGTGCTCCTCTCAAAGTGCTCGCTCTGCCAGGTGGTCTGATTAGCCAGCGGCTCCTCCTCTACACGATGTATGCTGTCTGAGCCACAAAACGCTCTGCCACCCGCGACTCCTCTGTAAGATCTGCCGTGTGCGTAACTGAGCTGGCCCACTGAATGATCCCACCCATCTGTTGTGTCTGTGCACTAGATGTGCCGTTGGGCGTGACGTGTCATGCTCCTGTAGGTGTGGTGTGTCATGTATGACTTACGCCCACCACCCTGGTGTGTGCGCCAACTGTCCGCATCGTGCGCTCACCGTCACAGTGTGCCCCAGTGGTGTCAACCGTGTGTCACCCAGTGTTGCGTGTGTCTCGACTCGCCAGCCGCCAAGTGTGTGCAGGCACATCTCCAAGTGTCTGCTCCAATGCCCGCGTGTCCCCCGGTAGCTGTGTACTGCACAACCCACCAACCGTCATGTGTTCGCCAATGTGGTGGCAGCCTGCTGCAGCTCCAAGTCTGTGGTGGTGTATCGCACTCTTCATGCTCTGCGCCTCCAATATGTGTGTGCTCCGGCGGCTCACCGAGTGCACCCTCTGTCAGGCGTGTCCCTCAGCCCTGCTGCAACCGCTCCTCCTCTGAGTGTGGTGTGGCGCTGTGCACTCCATGTCAATATATCCACCAAATCTGTATGACGCATCCGCGTCAAGCGTGTGGGTGTCTGATGCGACCGGCTCACCAATACATAGTGTGCACCTGCCAGCAACTCACCGTGTGCCAGCGTGATATAAAAGTCCACTACTCTGTGTATCCACCACCCCCAGTGTCTCATCAACGGCGTGTCGTCCCTCCAGCTCTACACTGACCGAGGTGTGCTGTAGCTGTGTATGCCACCAATGCGTTGCGCCACCTCCTGGGTGTGCACCAACAGTGTGCTGTGCCGCCTCCCAGTGTATGGTGATGGCGCACCCCACCTCCAAGTCCTCCTCGATGAACGTCGCGGTGAAGGTGAGCCGCTCCCAACTCTGCGATGGAGGCGTAGTGCCTCTGAGTCAATGATGAAGGTGAGCTGCTCCCAACTCCGTGGTGGAGGCGTCGTGCCTGAGATCTTCGTGATAACGATGAACACGAGAGTCCCTCCAGCTCTGCGACAATGGCCTCCAAGTCAACAGTGATGACGGCAACGCAGTGCCCCTCCAGCTCTGGTGCAAATGATGAGAACGAGAGTCCCTCCAGCTCTGCAACAACGGCCTCCAAGTCAACAGTGATGACAGCAACGCACTGCCCCTCCAGCTCTGGTGCAAACACGAAACACTGCATCTGAACCATGGTGCTCTACGCGTGCGCCTGCGTGAGCTGGTGCTCCTCGCACCGTGCGTGCCCACCAGTGGTGTGTACTGTGTGGCCGTTGCGCGAACTCCCAGCTTCACGAGTCTGTAGTGCTGTGTAATCATCCCCAAGTGTGCGCCAGCCATGCGCTGTGCTACCTCCAAGGTGCGCGCCAACAGTGTGCCGTGCCGCCTCCCCATGCGTGATACGATGTGATCCTGGGCTTATCGGCCCAACCTCTGTGTGCGAGTGCTCGTGACCACTGCACTCCATGTGTCTGCCAAAATCCTCTCAAACCAAAGTCCAGGGCTCACAGTCCAACTCCTGTCTGTGTGTGTGTGCGCCTGCCTCGCGGTCACTACGCTCCACGAACTGTGTGCGCCTATCTGCCAGTGCACCGTGGTCAACGTCGGCTGCCTCAGTGGCCGCCTCGCTGAAAGAACATGAACTTGTCCGCGATGACGCGTGTATGTCCAGCACCCTGAAGTCCGTGGTGATAAGCGTCGGCTGCCTCAATGGCCGCCTCGCTGAAATGCACGGTGGTCAACGTCGGCTGCCTCAGTGGTCGCCTCGGTGAAAGAACAGGAACTTGTCCACGATGACGCGTGTATGTCCAACACCTGGAAGTCCGTGGTGATAAGCGTCGGCTGCCTCAGTGGCCGCCTCGCTGCAGTGCACGGTGGTCAACGTCGGCTGCCTCAATGGCCGCCTCGCTGGAAGAACAGGAACTTGTCCACGATGACGCATGTATGTCCAACACCTGGAAGTCCGTGGTGATAAGCGTCGGCTGCCTCAGTGGCCGCCTCGCTGCAGTGCACGGTGGTCAACGTCGGCTGCCTCAGTGGCCGCCTCGCTGGAAGAACATGAACTTGTCCACGATGACGCGCGTATGTCCAACACCTGGAAGTCCGTGGTGATAAGCGTCGGCTGCCTCAGTGGCCGCCTCGCTGCAGTGCACGATGGTCAACGTCGGCTGCCTCAATGGCCGCCTCGCTGGAAGAACAGGAACTTGTCCACGATGATGCGTGTCTGTCCAACACCTGGAAGTCCGTGGTGATAAGCGTCGGCTGCCTCAGTGGCCGCCTCGCTGCAGTGCACGGTGGTCAACGTCGGCTGCCTCAGTGGCCGCCTCACTGGAAGAACATGAACTTATCCACGATAATGCGTGTCTGTCCAACACCTGGAAGTCCGTGGTGATAAGCGTCGGCTGCCTCAGTGGCCGCCTCGCTGCAGTGCACGGTGGTCAACGTCGGCTGCCTCAGTGGCCGCCTCGCTGGAAGAACAGGAACTTGTCCACGATGACGCGTATATGTCCAACACCTTGAGCACGCAAGTACTCTGCTGCTATGTCAAGTGTAGGCGGAGACTGTGCCCCTGGCGGGGATCTCTGAACTCCACACCCAACAATGTCTGAGCACTCCCACACCGAGAGTGTCTATGATGACCGAAACCACCTTCGCCGCGCTCCCGAGCCAAGAGTGTCCGAAGCCAAAGCCACTTTGCTGCATATAATACCTTTGCAAACCATCAAGCCCAACAAAACCAAAAATGCCCGGAGCCAATATCTTGCGCCAACCAGAAGCCTTGTGCGTTTTAACTAAAAGAATAACTGAAGCCAAACTGTTGTGTAAAAGCCATGCGCCTTGCGCATCACGTAGCCAAAAACAACAACCGAAGCCATTCTAATATAAACCAGCCACCATCCTTTCACAATAAGACCAAAGTAAATGTGAGCCGAACCTCGTACGAGGAATATAGACAGCTGAGTATCCCAAGAGCCAAATAACCGAAGCCAGTCTCATATGTCAAAGCTAAAATAACTGAAGCTGGGCCCCGTCATGTCAAAAGCCAAAATAACCGAAGCCGGGCCTGTTATGTATGTGAAAGCCAAAATAACCGAAGCTAATCCCCGCTAATGTAGCTAAAATAACTGAAGCTGGGCCTCTGTTATGTGAAAGCCAAAATAACTGAAGCTGGGCCTCGTATGTGAAAGCCAAGATAACCGGAAGCCACCTGCTATGTGAAAGCCAAGATAACCGGAAGCTGGCCTGTTATGTGAAAGCCAAAATAACCGAAGCTGGCCTGCTATGTGAGCCAAGATAACCGGAAGCTGGCCGTTATGTGAAAGCCAAAATAACCGAAGCCAGTCTGTTATGTGAAAGCCAAAATAACCGAAGCCAGTCTGCCACGTAGAAGCCAAAATAACCGAAGCCCATCCTGCGTGAGGATGACCTAAGCCTAGTGTGCCATAAGCCAGTTCGCCACACCAAAGCCTGGTGATGCATCACAAAGCAACGTTCTCGTGCGCGGAGCAGCCTCCTTTTGTATGGATCCACAGAAACACCACGGGGTCGATGAGAACAGCCTGGTTCCACCAGTGCACATTGTGCCCCTGGGCTCACCAGGACTCATAAGGATGCGCAAGAACCATTACACGTCGTTGTCGCGATACACATATAATAATGCTATTGTCAAGAGCCTGGATCCACCAGTGCACAAAGTGTACCCCTGGGCTCACCATAAGTCAAGACATAGCTAATTACCAGTTGATGCTGGAAAAGAGATAATATTCTCGCGAATTCACTCCAAGTTAGGCTGCCAACGTCCAGAACTGCTCAAGAGCCTGGATCCACCAGTGCACCTTGGGTGCCCCTGGGGTCACCATAACTCAAGGCACAGCTAATTCCCAGTTGATGCTGGAAAAGAAGTACTATTCTCGTGAATTCGCTCAGTGTTAGGCTGCCAACTTCCAAAACTGCTCAAGAGCCTGGATCCACCAGTGCACCTTGGGTGCCCCTGGGCTCACCATAACTCAAGGCACAGCTAATTCACAGTTGATGATGAAAGACAAATAATGTTCTCGTGAATCCGCTCAGAGGTAAGCTGCTAACTTCCAGAACTGCTCAAGAGCCTGGATCCACCAGTGCACCTTGGGTGCCCCTGGGCTCACCATAACTCAAGGCACAGCTAATCCACAGTTGATGCTGGAAAAGAGATAATATTCTCGTGAATTCGCTCAGAGTTAGGCTGCCAACTTCCAAAACTGCTCAAGAGCCTGGATCCACCAGTGCACCTTGGGTGCCCCTGGGCTCACCATAACTCAAGGCACAGCTAATTCACAGTTGATGCCGTAAAACAAATAATATTCTCGCGAATCCGCTCAAAGTTAGGCTGCCAACTTCACCATAACCCAAGGCACAGCTAATTCCCAGTTGATGCTGGAAAAGAGATAATATTCTCGTGAATTCGCTCAAAGTTAGGCTGAAAAATGCTTTTTGTGCACTCCAGGTGGCTGGGGAAGTGAGCCACCACCCCAGCTCTTTGGCACCTAACAAAAACTGCCTTGCCAGAATAGCTTTTCCAATTTAAAATAAGTACGAATTCCGAGACGAAAATATCTATTTGCTGAGTGAACGCGAATGCGTAAATAACTTGTAATACAAATAACATGCTCGCGTGCGTATTGTGTGCGCGAGCGAATCCGGAGGTAACCGCAACATAGTCCACAATAAGAAAGCAAGTCTTTCAAAAGAAACCACTCTTAATTGACGCAAAGTTTAGGCATTCAGCCTCAAATATACTGTCTCACTGTATCCGCAATAACATACCAGCTAATTACAGAACCAAGAAGTGTTCACAACTGTCTTAGGCGCTAATCAAAGCCTTTATTCATACACAAAGAGCAACGCGCATCCGCAACGCGAGTCAACCTGCCACAGTGGGGGACCCAGACTCAGGCGTCTGGGTCCCCACTCTCAAGTGAGTAAAACTGCTTCTCTCTATATATACGCTGATATACGCTGCGCGTTTGCCCACGAATCCAGTGAGTGGGAAATTGGAAAAGAGCTACTGGAAAGCTCTCCGTCCGGACTCTCTGATATCATCATCACAAATCTGCCTCGTGACCTCCAAACTACCAGTCACCTGTCCGCGCGTCGCGCTCTCACCTCTGCGCGACCACCACCTGTGTCACATTATCTCACTGCCTCCTACGATCGTGCCCACGTCGTCAGTCGTCATCCAAACATCTGCCACATGCACCATCGGCTGTACCCTACATTCTGTGTCACATCTGAAACCAGCCATAAACTGACATCAGCAGTCTGCATCGCCAGTGCCACATACGATAATCTGTCATGCGTACGTCACACCTGTGTCACAATGTGTCACCAGCTGGACAAACCCGGCGCGGTACCATGAAAAGCCGGGGTTTGTTACATCCTTATGTTCAGTCTTGGCATACAGCCTAATACTAACATGTAAAACTTGTCCTTAATTCATTCTCTTGATCAACACTAACTGAGATCCACTTTTCCAAGCTTTCCTTTCAACATGTTGCTCTCTAACAATCACTAGCAGGATTCCTGTATTGACATCTGCCATCGACCAATCATGTGCACATATATGCCTGATTCTGGTACTCCTCCACCAATCATCGGGCAGATCACGATATTGCCATTGCAGATCTTTCTGGAATCCACCAGATCCTCAATATAATTATTGTCATTGCAGATCTTCTCCTGAAATCTGCCTTGCCATAAATTATTTCTTCATACAGCTGTGACCGGCATGCAACAAGGCCCTTGCAGCATGCAACCACCCGTCACCAGCATGCAACCTGGCATATGTAGCATGCAACCTGGTCTCTGTCGCATGCAACCTGGCCTCTGTAGCATGCAACCAGACATCTGTAGCATGCAACCTGGCCTCCGTGGCATGCAGCCTGGCGTATGTAGCATGCAACCTGACATCTGTAGCATGCAACCTGGCCTCTGTCGCATGCAACCTGGCCTCTGTGGCATGCAACCCAACATCATCATGCGCTTGGCCTGCATCGCATGCAACGGCATGTGTGGCATGCAACCCGACATCTGTGGTATGCAACTTTGACCTACGTAAGCATGCAACGGCCTGCAGTAAGCGCTACACAACGGCCTGGCATGCAACCCGACATCGTATTAAGCATGCAACCTGACCTCTGTGTGGCGTAGCTTGCTGACCTCACGTGGCATGCAACCCGACATCCGTAGCATGCAACGGCCTCTGCGGCATGCAACCCGGCCTCGTAGCATGCAACCCGACATCCGTAGCATGCAACCTGGCCTCCGTGGCATGCAAACCTGACATCATGCTGACATCGTAGCATGCAACCTGGCCTCCGTGGCATGCAACCGGGCATCTGTAGCATGCAACCAGGCATCTGTGGCATGCAACTAGGCATACGCAGCATGCAACCAGGCATCTGTATCATGCAACCACTCGTCGGCAGCATGCAACCAGATCTCTGTAGCATGCAACCCCGCTGCTCGTACCTCCCGGTACACCGCATTTTAAGTTCTTTTCAAATATTGCTTGTTTCTTTTCGGAAAAAGGCGGTCACCGGTCAGCGGGAATCGAACCCTGTTCTCTTGCTTTCATCGTCAATAAGCGTTTCATCATTAGACTACTCCGCTACTTGTTATATGTTATTGTCGTCTCACTTATATATGCTCACTCTGTTATCAGGTATTATTTATTACTTACGATGTACTCTCTCAATAGTCCCAAATGGAAGGAGTGACCTGAACGGTCAAAGCCAGTCTAGCCTATACGAACCGCGGCTTCTTCGAAACCGCGGCCTATCTCTCGCACACGAAGACGTGGGAGGGTAGATGCCGAATTTGACTTCAGTAGTCGGGATAACTATGTTTAATTTCAAAAATGAAATTTTTGTGCAACCTGCAATAGTGAAACAATCGGTATTGTCAAAATTTGTCAAACACTGGAGCTGCAACTCCTCGGCTCCCTGCTTTGGTGAACTTCTAGTTCTGCGGACTTTGAGCACTCTAAACACGTGTTCTCCACTACGTAACAGCCATTCGATACTCGACCAGGTCATCACTAATGGGCGAGGTTCGACCTCACTCCGAGTTTCCCGAGAAATTGCGTTGCCGCGTTGGTCATATAAACCCTCCCCCCTTCGAGGCGGGTTCAGCACACACCAATATGCCAACCTAATTTGACACAACTTGTTTCAAACACCACCATACAATTTCATTTCCCACAATTTACATGTTTATCTAAATTTCCACTTCGTTTTCGGTACTTATCACTCAATGTCATTTCTCGCTAGTCCCAAATGGAGGGAGTGAACGGCTCAAAAAATCCACGAGCGATGGGCATGCCGTTTGCGATCTATTACTCAGCACGGGGTGATCGTGCAACTATTCAGATCTTCCTCGTGGTGATTGCAGGCATCACCCGATAAAAGGAGATGCTGAAGTAGGTTTACATTTTCCATTTTCTTGTGATCCGATGCAGGTAGTTGTGAGCGTTTGAGGACGCTGAGCTAATGCCTCGTTTGACGGATGAATACAACACAGTTTTGAACAATTCTACGAGGATTAAGGTGGATAGCAGGATCTGGATCACCAGCAAGGTGGCCCCAACGACTGAGCGCTCAGCATTGCCATCGAGCATGTACTCCTGCGCAATGAAAGAGGTAATGACAAGGCACTGATTGTAAAGCACCATGAGCCGCAGCATGTTGTCCTCATAGCGAACATATGGTGTATAATACGCTTGCACCATCAAGGATGTGAAGGCGATCACGAGGGCGTAAAATACATCAAACTTTCTGTCAACAAGGCGGACCAAAATGACGACAGCCGACTGAGCCAGTTTCTGGGCGATGTCAAATGACGCAAACCAGTGCAAACCGCCCTTGAACGGACGGTATATAATTCCAAAAATGCTGATTGACTCTGGGAGGTCCAGTTTGCTCGAGATGTCATGCACGCCTGTCATCTCACCAGGTGTAATGAATTGAGGCTCCACCGGCATCCGCTTTTGGCCCAAGCGGCAGAACTCCCACTTACCACCATCGCACTCCAAAGTCCAAGCTGGGCAGTACATGATTATTCCCCTGCACTTCACTCTCTTTTGGTTGTAAAGCTTCCAAACAATATAAAAAATGCAGATTGGCAAACCGGCAATATATATCACAATGACCCACGTGGCGATAGCAGCATAGATCCACCAGTGGCCACGAAAGCACTGAAGGCTGTAGTCTTGTCTCAACCAAAAGGAAGGCTCGGTGATGTCGCGGTGAATCTCGTCACACGCAAAAATGTTAAACATATACGTCGAAACCTGTTGACATCCTGCCCTGACATTTCAAAATTCACGCCGTTTTCGGGGGTTTCGACTAAGGGTCAACAAGTTAAGTTGGGACGTAACGGATGCCTCTGTTGCTTGGTACGCATCGCACAATGCATGATGGCAAGCCAGAGTGAATACTATAATTAAGTTGAGACGTAAAAGAGGACGAAGAAGAAAAAGAAAAAGACGTAAAAGGCGTAAGCTCGACCATCGTATCATTGGACTCTAGACGGAATTGTAAAGGACACCGCTATTGGGACACGTATTTTACATGTTGCACTCAAAGGTGGTATTTACCAACCATAGATGGCTAGGATGGTACCGTAGATGGGGGAGTGGCTGACTTTGAAGGGGCTTGGTGGAATTCAGACCGTATCCGCGCACTCATCCAGGGTGTGTGATGGGCGGAGGGTATCGACTCAGGAAGGGCTTGCGCACCACAGGGTGAAGGAGAACAAGCAGAAATACCGACAGCGGCAAGTACACCAGTCGCACTTCAGGAGGGATGAGGGAGCTCAGCCGGTCCAACACTGTATTACGAGCCATCATGCCTCTCCGTCGGCGACGTGGGGGTCCGTCATGGGACGCCACGCTTGTCGGGGTTGCATCGAGTTTTAAGGAAGCACGCTCAGGTATGATGTTATGGCAGGAACTATCATCGGCCTCAAGACCGATGTGGCGTTCGTCATACACCTCAATGGAAAGACCGTTAGTCGATATCGTTGTAAGGTTGTATTCTGGGCGCAAATCGCTGCTTCTAGACGCCGATGGATGTGGAATGTTCCCGTTGTTCGGGGGCTGATCGGCCTTTACCGCTTCGGCTTGCTCGTTGTCGGCATCCCCCTCAAGAGCATCATCGTTCAGAGAAAGTGGATCCACTAACAGAACGTCGAGATACCAGTAAATCATGAGGGTGGTTGGCGCCGCAATCAGAAAAGGAAGGAATGCGAAGAAGAGGAAGTTCGGGAGGTAGCCCCCCATGGAGTCGGTCAACGAGGGGTCGTCCAAGAGCGCCGCCAGCATACACGGAACGCCAAAAAAATCCAGGATTCGGAAGTTGAACACCTCCGTGACTCGGAGGAACCCTTGGTAAAGCTCCGGAATCACGTCGGCGTCGAAGATATCCATCGTTTGCCCCGCGACTTGCATCCAGCCGCACCAGATGCTGAAAACAGCCGGGGCCTCCATGCGCGCACTGCACGGCGCCCAGGCACACCCGCCGCCTCACCCGGAGCGCCGAAGCCCCGTGGGTCCCATACTATGCACTGCAAGCTTCTGAGGGCCTCGACAGCTAAGTGGTCCCTGCCTATAGTGCGCAGATAGGAAAGCGGCGCTCAGATATCTCGATGACAATTTTGTCTCATGCAGAATTTCCACAAAAGGTCCGTCAAAAGCGTTTTATGCATTCCACCTTCATTGCTGCCGGCGGGTGGCCTGGAAATCGGACCGATGTGCCCCTGTCGTCCATGCAATGGTCAAACAATTCCCGAGCTGTTCACAGACAAACCCTCGGCTTGAGCCATCAAGTCCTAGGCTTGTGGGGCCATCAAGTCCTAGGCTTGTGGGGCCATCGAGTCCTAGGCTTGTGGGGCCATCAAGTCCTAGGCTTGTGGGGCTCGCGTCTGCTACCATCAAGTCCTAGGCTTGTGGGGCCATCAGGTCCAAGGCTTGTGGGGCCATCAAGTCCTAGGCTTGTGGGCCATCAAGTCCTAGGCTTGTGGGGCTCGCGTCTGCGGCCATCAAGTCCTAGGCTTGTGGGGCTCGCGTCTGCTGCCGCACCTGTCCGACTCGCACACGAAATCACTGAACTCGGCGACCATCTCCTGGGTGACCATGTTGGACCGCATGTTATGCACCACACCTCTCACCAGCAGGCCCATGAGCAAGAGGCAGCCACAGAGGCCGATGACTTGCAGCAACACCGCCGGCCCTTGATCCGGGCACTGCTTGCAAGCGCTCTCCTGCGCCCGGTAGTAGTGGCCAGCCTCGCAGGCGCCGCAGAGCACGATTCCCGCGTTTGCGCCGGCGCGGCACAGCAGGCTGTCCTCGAGGGTGGGGCTGCCTCCGCTGTTGATGCGCGGAGCGTCCGCCTGGCACAGGAGCGGATCCACACACTCGTAGATCCGCGAGAACAGGCAAGCGGTGCTGTCGCCCCCAGCGGCCACACACTTGTTCACTGACCCCGTGGCGATCCAGTAGCCATCGTCCAAGGTGTAGTTGTTGCCTCCTAGGCAGGTGATTCCGGTGCCGGCACACACCGCGCATTCGCTCGTGCTGTTATCTGCAGCCCTCCCATTGCCCGGGGCACCGACGGTCGGGCGCAGCAAGGTACCTCGCAGGCGAACAATCGAGAATGGCGCAGTGCTATGGCTAAAATCCCGACATGTGTGCGGCGGTATGGCTTGGTGCGCACAGGCAGTTGGCTGTGCAAGATTCACGGGTGGTGGAGGAGGCGTCGGCAGGTTCGCAGGGAAGGCGAGGGGGGTCTGAAACCGACCAAACTTGATTTCTCCTTCAGGGCACTGAACGCAGCGCTGCGCGTCCGAGTTGTACCTCTCTCCCTCACTGGCCCACCACCACCACCACTGCACTCTGAAGCAACTTGTTGGTGTCCGATGGGTGGCGGAATGTCACAACACCATTGGTGCTGACCGTAGATCTGAAGTTGAATGTCGAGGCAAACCAAGCTGGGAGGTGCGAATGGGAGTGGACACGTCTGGTGAGGCTGGGGTAGAACAGTGTTGGGCTGGCGAGTTGAATCGGGATCAGGCCAAGTTGGGGGTGGAAAGAGAAGAGGGGTCCGCTCATACAACTGGCAACCGCTTCAGCTGGTGCCGGATCCGGCTGCCCCCATGTTTCGCTGCAGGGGCTAGAGCTTCATGGGTACACACCTGCAAGGTGCGAGCCGCACCTCCAGCTCGACGTTGCTCCAAGTATCGTCGCTGGGCACAAACTGCAGGAGAAACGACTCCCCAGGAGTACCCGAGAGCGACAGCTCCTCGAATAATGCACCAATGTTTGGGCTATACGCCGATCTCGTGGTGCCTCCCACTAGGCCCTCATCAGCATACACAACCACGCCCACCGTCTCCGACATGGTGGCCAAACCGTTATACAGGTCCAGTGCTAAGTAGCTGACATTGATGGCCTCGCCACTTGCAGTATCCAGGCCCTCCTCAAGGATGTCCATGCCGTCCTGGGAAGAACAAAGCTCCTCGTAATCATTTAATTTTGAAAAAAAGAAATTGCACCCCTAATCACAGCAGGCCCAAAGAGGCGTCCCCAATCACAGCAGGCCCAAAGAGGCGTCCCCAATCACAGCACGC
>LGRX02019806.1:0-11276 GCA_001247695.2 Cymbomonas tetramitiformis | reverse complement strand
GGGGCGCAACCGCATCTACGGCTTCTGGGATTTGAGATTAAGTGTGACTCAATGCAGTAGGGCATGCCATGGGACATCCCTGACCTGTGCGGCCTTCATGATGCTCATGCCCCCATTCCTTACCCCCCTCCCCCTCCCCCCCTAGCTACACACAGGCCACAACCCGATCACAGGCTCAAATGGGCGCGGATGCTGCAGCAAGGTGTGGCACGAGGTCAGCACCTTCAGCACAGCGCGGATGCCTGCCGCTGTTTCCCGCGCCGTCTTGCCTGCGCACACGCAGCGTGTCCGACGGCCGTGCGATTCAGCGGAGGACACCTGGCAGAAACCAGGACTCGAGTATGCCACACGGAGTCCTGGCCGAGGACTGCGGGGCTGCGGCGAGATGGGGGTCTCGCACCAAAGGCCTGAGCGAGTGCCGATGCGGCGCCGATGGTTCGCTGATCGCGTCCGCATTCGTAGCGTGAGGACCCCCCGATGACCTCCCGCCGGCATCGCCTGCTGCGTGGGGCTGGGCAACACGTGGCGGCGGCTCATGCAACGGCGGCGGCAAGTGGAAGGCTTGATGGCGTCTGCGCATGGGAGCGACTGAGGGAACGTCGCCGGCGAGCAGAGGCGCACCTTGCTCAAGGTCATGCATGCCGATGTATATTGCACACACGAGGGGCGACAGGCCGGCAAAGCCGTCTTCCATCATGACCCGGAACAGCAGGTTGTTTGCGCTATCGCCTGCCCCCAAAACGCCCAGCTCGGAGCCTCCCCTCCCACCCCCCCCGGCCGGACCGCCAGCATGCCATGGGATACAGCACCCAACGTGCCACCTGAGAATGATGCGACCCGTTCGGGCGCCTCCCAGCTGCCGGCAGCGGTGTGCACCACATGCGAAGATACCTTTCACCTGCTGCGCTGCAAGGGCAGCCCAACCTATCCCAGCCCAACCTATCCCTAAGTCGGCGTGTCTCCAGGCCCATCAACTGCGCCCCGCCACGCTGCATTCTACCACGTGCTGTTTGGCATCGACCGAGCCTCGCCACACCCCGCCTGCCCATGCGCTGTATAGCTGCAGCATCCAGTCTACAGCCTAGCCCGGCCCAGCCGCGCCCTCGCCGGCATCTCTTGTGAGCAGGGCCGTCCGAGCAGCTGTGCAGTGTTAAGCTGATGTACACACATTCAGCATTTCCTTTGAAATCAGAATTACCTCGGAAGACTGACCACGGCATCACGCAGCGGTCGCATTGTAAACTTTCAACCAGCGTCTATACTCTACACTGCACTCAGACTCGCCGCGCATCGTCTCAGTAAATACCCATGATTAGTTTGATAAGTTCGAAATCGCTCGGCAGCTGACTGAATACAGATGACGGATGAATACTGATAAGGCTGTAAGTCTGTTATCCTATTTTGGGCACCAAAGCGATGCCAGGGAGACTAATAGCATTGTCACTCATACAGCTCAGATTCCACTAGGCGGGCCTCAGCGTGCACATTGAATCGAGGAACGAACCATAGACTGCCGAAACCACGGTCCCGTATGACGACTGGCCTCCGTTCCAACCTCCGCGCCGCACCACCTGTGATGCACGCACCCACCGAGTGGCGTGAAGCAAAACCGCTGAAGCTCACCTACTCAGCACCCAAGTCAATACCAGGCAAAAACAGGCGACAATACACAGAATCGTGTCAGTGACATTGTTGCGAACCTCCAAGCTATTGGCTGCAAACAAGCTTTTCACCTCCTCACAGCCCGTGCAGTTCTTCCCATTGAGCTTCCCGCCCCTGCAAGTCGCCTCCTTTCCACCCGCTCAGCCCCCCTCGCTGCAATCCCGAGTCGATATTCTTTTCCAACGGCCGGGACATATGTACTCCCGCAAAATCGCCGCACCTCACATCCTCAGCAAATCTACGCGCAGCGTTCACTCCTCAGCGGATCTACGCACAGCATTCTACGGTGGGCATCTGGTGCGAACGCGAGGCACGAGTGGCCATGCGTTCCTTTGACGACAAATATGGCTGTTGCAGCAGCCTATGACTCTGACTATGGTGCCGAGCATCCCATTCATTAATCAACGAGCCCCGGGGCAGGGCCGCCGCGGTGAGGGAAGGGCGCACACCACATCTCCACAAACTCATCCCCCACAATCAGCGTGCGGACACCGTGCGTGCTCATGCTCTTCAGTTCTTGCCCGAGGGTCTCCGTATAGTTGCGCCACCCAGGCATGACACCCTGTTTCTCCTCCCAACGAGCCCCAATGCCACGTCTGAAATAACCTCCACTCATTGAGCCGCAATGTTCCCTTCAGACTGCCCTCCAGACATCGAGCTCCTACGTCTGCTCTGGAACACCCTATGTGTATCAAGCCTTAACATCTTGCGTGTAAAACTTCTGAAAACCGAACCCTCAAGTCCCGCCTGCAGGCTGATTGAGCCTCGCCATCCCCTCTCCGCCCACCTAGCCGCAACATCCCCTCTCTGCCCACCTAGCCGCAATATCCCCTCTCCGCCACCTAGCCGCAACATCCCTCTCTCCGCCACCTAGCCGCAACATCCCCTCTCTGCCAACCTAGCCTCAACATCCCCTCTCCGCCCACCTAGCCGCCACGTCCCTTCGGCAGCACCCTCCGTCCAATGAGACTCAGTGTCCCCTCTGCGACACAATCCGCCCACTGGACATCTACAGCTCCTCTGTAACATCATCTGCACATCCAGTGACATGCTCCCCCTCCGACACGCTCCCCCTCCAGTTCGGCCCCTTCCCGTTCCGTCCCATTCCGTCCCGTTGCGCCACATTATGCACGGACCCGCCCCGCCGAGCCCCCAAAGCCACATTTGAAATACTCTCCATCAATCGAGCCCTACCATCTCCTCTGCAGTTATCCTTGCTGATCTTGCCTCTACGTCCACTCTCCGCCCACTGAGGCCCAACGACCCCTCTGCAAAGCCCCTAACCCCCAAGCCCTAACGTCCGCTCCGTAGCCATTACCGCCAACGAGCTGCATTGTCCCCTCCAAAAAGCCCTCACACGACTTGAGCCCCAACATCCTCCTTTTGGTTCGCCAAATATACCTCCGTGGGCCCTCTCTGCCCGCCGAGCTGCAGTACTCCCTCTGTAACACCCTAAGCTCATCGGGCCCCAATGATCCCACTGCAACACCCTGATCACGTAAAGACCCAACGGCAAATGTGCAACACCCTACGATCATTAAGCCCTAACGTCCCTATGCAACACCCTTCGCCCATCGAGCCCCAGCGTCTCCTTTGTAACACCGTTCACCCACCGAGCTCTCGCGCCTTCAATTCACCAAGCCCTAATGGTTCCTCTGTAACGACACTCTGTTTCTCCCCGAATGCGCAAGCGCACTGTTCAGTGCAGCAGGGAAGGAGGTGGCGGCCTGGGATATTGCCGACAATGCTATTTGACCAGGGGCATTTCGGAGAATGCGCCGAAGTTTCTGTGCATGGCAATGCTGTTAGTGGGGAACAGGCCTTGCGAGAACCGTCGGATCACCTGAATGGGCAGAACCTCCACGTCATCCAGGGCCCCCATCTGCACTCGTGCTTCCTCGCTCTTGCCTGCAAGTAGGATCTCCTGGGCCTTCAGCTGCAGCCGCCCCCGCTGGATCTGCTGGATGGTCTCCTCGTCGGCGCCCTCCTCCGCCTCTGCGTTTGTTCAAAACCCGCCAGCTTAGTGGAACACTTGAACACCAGCCTGCACTACGACAGGCGCCTATGCGTGCCACCCAGGCTGCGCCGCCGCCCACGACAAATACCCTGGCGCGCCACCCCTGAGGCTGCACTGTCACTCCCGCTGACATCCCCACCCGCGGTACCCTCCACTGCCAGCTTCATCCTCAGCCAATCCTTCCTCTAACGCCGGTGTCGCCCTTGACCCGTTGTCGCCCCTGCAGAGGTCGACGCCACTCCGGGTGGGCACCGCCACGAGTACATGTAGTCTCCCCGAACACCAGGAGTGAATGGGGTGAGCGCAGCGACTCGGAAGACAGGTCCGGCCGCGAGCCGATGGAAGTGACCCACAAGGAGGCGCCCCTTCCATCCGGGAGGCGAGCCAAATCAGAATCAGCGCTCGCCAGAAGATGCGCGCCCAACAGCGCGGAGCCCGATGCTGACCTCCGTGCACGTCATATCACAGCGCCCGTCACACGCGGCCCGATACGGACAGTCCCAGAGAGCTGGGGCACCACACATTGCACATCGTGTTGCAACAAGACGCTTGTGGAGGTCAACAAGGGGGGGGGGCTGGGGGCTGAAGGCACTGACAAGTGCCTGGAGAGGGGCGGTGTCCTGCCTGGTGCATGCATGGTGGGCAAATGGCATCGCGGCTAGCAGTAGAGTGTGCGCTGCTCCATTAGGGCGCTGTAAGATGACTGGCATCGCAGGCCGTGGCGAGGCACGCGGAGGGGATGTGGTGGCCTGGCACCTGGGGGCGCCAATCTCCAGAAGGGGCGCACGCCCTTCACGTAGTCGTTGGTCTCGGCCACCATGAAGAGGCCGCCCAGCAGGAGCACCAGCAACCCACCGCGGAAGCATAACTTTGCCGCTCGGAAGATTCGTCCGTCTTCGCCAAGCTCCTGCTCCGGGTGCCCACTCAACCAACCCTTTTCAAACTCGGGCATCTTTGCTGAACTGCTGCTCATAAAGGAGCGTGCGGTTTTTGGCACCCGCTCCACCCTACCTGCTACCTCGGCTCTCTAGACCCTGAGTTCGCAGTTCCCATGCGCCCGGTTCATCCCGCTTCAAAGTCGGGTTAAAGTGTAGAGTTGGTCGTCTGCAGTGCACTCCTGCTCCTGAGCCCCTCAGCGCCCATCTGGCTCTGCTTTAAACTCGGTCAACTTCGCCGAGATCCTGCTCCTATCACTCAGAACTCACGTGACCCCCCTTGACACTCGGCCGGCTTCGCCGAGCTCCTGCTCGCGGCTCACTGCGCCCACGAGCCATAAAAGGACGCTCTTCAGGTGTCGGGAAGTAAGCAAGCCCCAGGCGCACAACCTGCAGCTTCCCGGCGCACACACTAGATATTCGGGATGAACCAGAGCCCTTTGACTCCTAGGTTAGGGATGCGTGGATGATGCTGACAGAACGAGGAGCCCTAGGAGGGCAGTAGGCCCGGCCGTCGGATGCCATGACACATCCGTTCATATGGCCTAAGGCACCAGGTACTGCGAGGCGCAGGACACGCCGCCAAAAGCGTTGAATCTCAATTGGTGCCCCGCCGGGGACGCGCGGACCTTTGCGAAAGTCCACGCGGGATTGTGGCCAACGCGGTCAAACGTTTTGCCATACATCTCCGACCCCTGCCAAGCCGCCCGACAGGATAAGAACGGGGCCATCGCAGCCCGTTTGAAAACACACGACCCGCCCCAGCGTCGCCCACCCCTCGCACAACTAGCGATCTTACAAATCGCTACATGCCAGAAAAGCTGACAAATCGCTGCAACCGCGCTCCGACGACGAAGTAGATGGCGTTACTCGGTTTTAGAGTGACATTTCTCACCACGGGTTGAATTTTGCTTTCGGAAGCAGCCTTGTGGTCGTCTTGCTCTGATGGGGTCTTCCGATTCACGTTGACGCGGCGGGGCTTCTCCGGGTCTTGGTACACCTTCTCTGGTTCAACTCTGCAAACAGAGGGCGAGCTCACAATCTACGTGTGACTATAGTTTACCGTACTTCAAACACGAGGGCGCGAGAGGTGCGCGGCTTCGAGGTCTGCGTCTCGGCGAAAAGCTCTCAGTTCGCGAAGGGGACCTCGCGCGCCCAGAGAAACTTGCACGGCTAAAATATCTGAGTGCACGGTGTTCGCATAGCGCACAAGAGGGACGGCCTTCCTATGAGTCTACGGAGGTCAAAAGTGCGCGCGCACACAATTTCCTTCAGACTTTGTCCTGCGCTACCTCCAGATCACCTAGTGTTGAGGGGAAGATTATTCCGACGGCGTCCGGGCGGAAAATGGAGCTGTGTGCCGGGAAGATCCTGACTACTTGCACCAGGACGACCCGCTTTGCGATCCAAAATTCAAGCACAAAGCCAACGCGCTGAGAAAACGGTTCGTTCAATCCAAAACTCTATTTCTCAGTCGGGATCATGCAGCCATCCATAGCGACACGTGTTGATCCAAACCTTGGGCGATAGAGAGAGTCGCGTGCATCGGCGTTGTGAAGTTGGACTAGGTTATGCATCCCCTTGTGTAACGCGTTGTAGTTGTTGTCATCCGGATTCATGACGCTAAAAGCTGATATCGGGGGTGAAGGTCGGTTCCGCAGAGTGTAACTATGTAATGTAATGTAATGTAAACTGTATAACTATGAACGATCAGTGTGGGAATACTGCCCCTGCCGCTCTCAAGAGGCCATTATTTCATGCACTACGCGTATGCTAAGAGCTCTGCGCTAGGCGGGCTGCGGCGACAATATTGACTCAGCGTTCCATAAGCTCGTTGCAAATTTAACCGAATTTTGTACGAAGGCCTCTTGCTGTAAATTTGGGTCACAGAATCGCACTGCTGAAGGTTGCATGTCTATGCAGCGTGCACACACACAGGTGCGGGGAGAAGATCACTGCCAAGCGACAAACAATTTCATATCAAACCAGCATTACTCCATCATATCTAAAACAGTTCTACACATCCAGATGTAAAATCCGTGTAAACAAAATCAACTATCAAGACCTGAAATGTTTGAATTGTCCTAGCTCTTTCTCGTCTCTGATCTGCATTCTGCCTCTGGGGGGGGTTCGTGACACCCCCCCCAGAAAGTCTCAGAACGCGCTGCTGCCCCCCGCCCTACGCCCCCCCGGAACGCTTCATCATCGCATCGTTCATTAGGGGTGCCCAACTAAAATGGAGCCGTCCAAGGTTTTTAGATCGGGAACATCGGAAGGTCCGAAGAGATTCCTGGGGAGCGACAAAGGAATGCATCGTATTTTGATCTCTGGAATCATACATGGACTGTCGGATTCGGAAAATTGCCACTGTTAAAAATAGACGGACCAGTTTGAGTTGTGCAGCTCTATCGTTCATGCTCGGCGCCCTCGGCCGCGGCCCAAGCGCAGGAAAAGATCAATTGGATGGGACACGCGTCATGCAACGCACATCGCACACGACAGTCCCCCCGCCCGCCCAATCTCGATCTCGCTCTGGCTCTCGTGTCTCGTCTCGCGGTGTCACTCCGACTCGGCTGTCCTCTTCGCGTACAGTATCAATGAGAATCGGAAACGAGAAAGCGAACAGCGAAAACGGTCTCCCGACCCGTCCGGCCTCTTGATCTCTACTCTCCCGTCCGCTCAGTCAGCACATTCGCCACGTTATAGTATTGCTATGGTGCCAAGGGGGGAGCGCCCGAAGAGTGCGTTGCGAGAGGGATAGAGAGGGTTGCACTGTAGTCCACTGCGTGCCCAGAAAGAAGCACCACAGTGTGAGGTGGTGGACCAAGGGCCGTCATGCCACTACGAGGGCTGCGCGCACGAGAACAGGTTCCCTCAGACCTCGCCCGCTTGGACTGTAGTTGCCTCACCGCAAATTAACAATCCCAGCTACGCTTGAGTTTGCCTTCAACAGTGGAGGCGCAGCAAGTCCACGTCAGGGCACGGAAATGGAGGAGACCCACGAGGGAGACTGCGGGGTGAACGAACGAAGCTTAGTTGAGATTCGACGCGCGGCGGAGCAGCTTGCCACCGCGTGCTCAAAGAGATTCGAGTACCAAACCCAGTACGCCGCTGCGCTTCGGCTGTACCAAGTGTTGGAATACATCAGCAGCAAGGCCGGCGTAGAAGATGTCTTTTCGAGCCTCTTGGCAGGTGAGCGACTTGTGGTTTGGGAAGGAGCTATATATAGGTGAGCGCTTGCATGGCGTATTGATACTGCGCCGCGAAAGAGCGCAATTATATACGCAAGTCGCTCGAACCTCTCTTTCCGCGCGAGACTCGAAGCGCCGAGTTGCCATACCTGAAAGTGATCTCCCACTAAAACTAAGCGTGTACGCCAGCACCGAGGTTCCCCAGTACAGTTCACCATAACGGGCGCTCGAGTTGAGCGATCCTGAAGCAAGGACCAGTTTGCTGCGAGCGAGGGCTCGGTGACTCTCCAGATCAGGTCGCGAAGAGCGGTTTTTAGTTTAAGTGAACTCTACAGCGATGGTATTCACGACGTGCAGGGTGACGGACGGATCCGCGAGAAAGGGCGCTAATGACAGTTGATAAGAGAGGCCCATGCAAGTACTGACCCGCAATGGTAGCTTGAGCAGTCTCCAAGTGACGACGCCACTTAGGAGCGTCATGCACTGTGAAGTGTGTGTGTCCGCACCGAGAGGTTCCCAGGGGGGGAGTCGGGCGGCTGCCGCAGAGGTGCAGAGGCTGCACATTAATGTCAGCTGCCGAATTGCACAACGGCATCCCGAGCTTTATAAGATACGAGCGGACGTGGGAGCCCTAAGGCGCTCGATCAAGACGAAGATGAGCGCGCTCGGCATCGCGTTGGACGCGCCCTCCCCCGGGGCCAAGAGCCCGGGGTTCCCTCCAGCCTGGCCGGCCGAAGAGGCCTGGCCGGATGATCTGGCCACCTTGCGCGGCCGGTGCACGGAGTTCCGGGAACGCGGTCCACGGCACCTCTGCCCTCACCTCTGCTACTACCGTGAGTATGAGCCGGCGCGTCGACTGCACAGCTTACGCATGCGTTGTGCGAACGCTGGCCTCGAGCACAGGTACGCTGCTCGTCCCGGAGCCTTTCCGGAAGAGCCGGCAGTGTGCAACCTGATCTGTCCGGTTGCGGACGAGGCCGAGGAGTGTTGATAAAGTCCAATTCAGATGCGGTCAGATGCGGTCAGATGCGGTCAGATGCGGTCCGAGTCCATAGTTGATTCAACGTGGTGGGGGCTTGGTGGCGGCTTCGGGGGGGCGCACGAGTCAGCGGAGAAGGCGAGGTGGCGGCCGGGTGGAGTGCCGTGCTGGAGGTTCGGCCGCTTGGATCCAGGAGCGCCAAGCGCCCGCCGATCCCCTGGCGCGTGGCGTTGGTGGCGCCAGGTGGAAGAAGGTTTCTGACAGAAGGGGAGGCCTTCGACGAGCTGAAGCGCCACGGGGCCTCCTCCCCTTTGCACGGTGGGAGCTCTCACAACGTCACATGCCCCGCTCTACATACAATTGATCTGCACGTGGTGATGCGCTCGCGACCTTCCCGTGCCCCAAGCCGCGCGTCAAGTGGAAGCAGGGCCATGTGGAGGGTCGCCGCAAGGGACTGCGGAGTGACCACTGCTGGAGGCACACCGCGTTGGAGGTGACTCTTGCGGTATGGGGTTTTTTCACAACCCCGCAGAGTCGCCACAATCTGCTCCTGAAAGCCACAGCTGAGCCCGCAGAGTCGCAACATCCCCCTTCTTTCTGAGCCACAGCTGCGACCGCAGTGTCACCACATCCTCCTCTATGAGTCACAGTTGAGCCCGCAGAGTTGCAACACCCCCCCTTCTCTCTAAGCAACCACTGCGCCTGCAGAGTTGCCACGCCCTCCTCCTCTCCGAGCCACGACTGCGCCGGCAGGGCCACAGAACTTTGGCTGGGATATGTTTCTGTTTGTACGCTTGAAGAAGCACCTTGAAATGCGAGTTCGCCTTACCCCCTGCACGCGCACGGCATACGCACGTTGCCATCCAATCTTGATGTCGCAAGGTTGCCACTACTTACTTGTGCAGCCCGATGGCGCGTGCGCTCAACCCTCTATGGTTGGGGGCGCAGTAGCATAGTTATGTATGTGGTAAGAGTAGTGTGGTTGCTATTTCATCTACTCACCGAATCATTTTTCTTCCTGGAATGTTATGTCCACGCTGATCACTTGACCGCAAACGGCGACACGCAGAATCAAGTCATCGAGGATGGCAAGCAAGATGCCTTGATTCTGTGCGTCGCCGTTTGCGGTCAAGTGATCAGCGTGGACATAACATTCCAGGAACGAAAAATGATTCGGTGAGTAGGTGAAATAGCAACCACACTACTGCATATATAATTATATGCTACTGCGCTCTCAACCATAGCGGGTTGGGCGCACGCGCCATCGGGCTGCACAAGTAAGTAGTGGCAATCTGGTGACATCAAGATTGGATGGCAACGTGCGTATGCCGTGCGCGTGCAGTGGGTAAGGCGAACTCGCATTTCAAGGTGCTTCTTCAAGCGTACCAACAGAAACATATCCCAGCCAAAGTTCTGTGGCCCTGCGGATTCTCTTAAAGCCACAACTGCGCCTGCAGAGTCGCCACATCCTCCTTTCCCCTGAGCCTCGACCTGCCGGGTTGCCACATCCTGATCCTCTCCGAGCGAGAGCGCCGCTTGTCACCTTGATTTATACTTTTACAAGGGCACACAACACCGCTACAGTCGTTTGTGCACACATCGAGCTGAGAGAAGCAGCATATGGCGATGGCCAGGTGAAGGATGCGCGGCGTCCGAGCTTCCCGGCGACGACCTGATGCCTGTAGCATCCCAGACTACCTCCACCCTTACCCCCTTACCCCCCCGCCCGACCACCACCACCCGGCGACACATCCCTAGTGGACTCCCTGCCACTCACGTTAGCCATCCGGAAGGCGGCCTACCCTTAACCTCCACTCCCCTCTCCCATACCCCCTCATCTCCCCCCGGTTCACCCTCACCACCATCCTCCCCCCGACATTTTAGCTCCTCCGCCTCGCCTCCGCTAATTCCATCCCCAGTCTCCTCTGAGCGCCTCTCCGCCTCGGTCTCCCCGCCCACTTCCCCGACGACCTCCTTGTTATCATCCCACGCCTCTATTTGGGGAGCTTCCCCTGCCGCGTCCCCGGGCTCCACCGGGCGCCTGGCTGTGGTGGCCGGTCCCAGCAAGGCCATGCAGCATGCCGGCCATCACAGCGCGGATTCCCCGTCACCCGAAAGGGCGACCAACGCTGCAGTGAAGGGCCCTGTTAGAGGCGTGGGAACAGCTGGAGGGGGCAAAGCCGACGCAGCCAGAGAGGTGCGCGTGCGGGGTAAGAGATGCCGATCGAGCAGCCGTGTGCCGACATCGGAGAGCAAGGTTCCCCGGGAGGCAGAAGCGGACGAGCCGCGGCACAAAAGCGCGGAAGGTGATGCCAGCTGCTGTTCTTTGGGGCATGCCCTAGGTGGGAATGGGGATGATAGGCCCACCAATCATCGTGCGGATTCGTCACCCTCTTATTTCAATCATCACGCGGATTCGTCTCTCTTTTTTTTCCTGGGATCGATCATCACGCGGATTCGTTTCTCTCTTATTTTACTGGGATCAATTATCA